>UELX01001091.1:0-51429 GCA_900480035.1 Eupelmus urozonus
ATTTCTGTTTTCATCAAAATGATACCATTCAAAAAGATCGATCTTTTTGCTCTTAGTATACATTTTTCTCAGTGTAAGATAAGTACACTTATTAAAAATTATTTCATTATTAATATCTTGACGGATATAGGATATAAACAATGATATTATTTGCATTGAATATAGAAGTTTATTTTGTCGTACAAAATAAATTATTACAAAATCATCAGATGTTAGCCTGTGCCTATATTATATCCAACAATTTTTATTAATTTTTTTATTTGTATTACATAAAATAAGTTTATAAAAAGTTGTAAGTTATAATAGTTTTAACGAGTTGCATTTATTCTGTTCGTCGGAGCCCCCGGCAATGGTGCAAGCAATCGCGGTAGCGAAAACTCAAAGTGGAAATCTGGAATTCCAGTAAAATGACATCCGTAATGCCGAATATAAAATTCCTGTGAAACCCCGCCAGTGATATTCCCCGACGGCGCGAGCAAACCTATCTGGGCGCGCATGTATGAATATTTAAATTGTCTCGTTACGAGGGCCATCCAAAGCTAGGGTCCTTATTACGGCGACGAGAGAGAAATGGTTAGAAGTGAATCCAAGAAATAGAGAGAGAAAAAAATTAGAGGGAAGAAAGTTAAAATATTGAAGTGATATTCTGAATCAATTTGTTAACGCTTCATTATTTCGCCTCAAATATCAATAAAATAGAAATGTTTAATTTAATAAAAAAATTGAATATAAACAAATATTATATAATAAAACAGATTTTTTAGTATTAATAAGTTCATTGTTCGTTAATATATTTAATAATAAATAACTGCTATACAACCCACTCTTTTATAGGTGAATTAGGATAATAATCGCGAATATGTTCAAAATAGTACTTACTTATTTCTATAAACTTACTAATAGATCAGATAATTTTAATCTCGCAGAAAACTTTATGGTCAGAATTCAATTTAAAAATCGATTGAAGTTTTATTGAAAGTTTATTATTGAAAGATTGAATTATTAAGTTTGTTACAAAAATTTACTAAACTTCATGAAACAGTTGTTGTTTATTAGACATAAATGATATTTTTTCGTAGATCTTGAAACTTCGGCATGCGTTATTCGGTATCAAAAATAGAGAGAAGAAAGTAGGAAAAGAAAGCTTTCATTAATTGAAATGCACTGATTAAGTATAAAATTCCGCAGGTTGAAATTTAGATAATTTTTGGTACATTTTTGTTGCTTAACTTTAAACGAACATTTTTATTATGCAGTACCTGAATTATGTAATGCTTTCTATTTTGTACAGTACTGTGCAATAAATAAACTATCTATGTATCTATCTATCAAATATTTTTTATATTCTCTTAGGAATGATTTAAAAGAACTCCTATATGCGTGGAATCAATGAGGTAGTAACAATATACTAAAATCTTTACAACTGATGACATAATCATTGTGTGCGTCTTTAAATTTGACCTTTACTACTGCTGAGGGATTGTGAATAGCTTCTGTTCGATTTCCGATACCCTTACAATTCTCTTGAGAACATTTCTTGCGAACGAAGCGACCATTGAGAGCCTTTTGCTAAAGCTTTACAGGATAACATAGATAAAGTACCAGCATGTTGAAATCTTCACTAGGTTGTTGTACGAGACAAAGAGTTTGTGAAATAATTTTCATTGCGATAATAAAAAAGTTTTAACCAAACCATAAATAATTTTTTTTTTTTTATTTCTTTTAATGGTCATTAATTCTTGAATTAGTATTGAATCCGAATTACCAACTTTCAGATGAAAAACAATTTATTCATAAATATTGAACAGAATATTTCTATAATAGAATATTTGAATTCTTTAAAAACGACTCATATTGGTTCTAATAAACATTAAAATCCAACTTCCTACAACCACAGTTCAGTCATGAATAAGTAAACTTAAGGAAAGTTGTAAGTAGAAAGGGCAATGTGCAGTTAGGTGCAGGTTGCCATAACAGCCCGAAGTCACTTTCGAGGATTTTGCCGAAGGAAACGGCCCGCGGGCTATATTATCGATAGTGTACTATATCTATGCAACTACAGTAGCCCAGATATGTACAGGACTAGCTTGCAACCACCCTACCCACTTCCTGTTGCGTCTATTTGCCCTAAAGTTACTGCAGCATTTAATATAAACAACTAAGCTTAATTTAATTTTCAATTAATTGTTCAATAAATTTGTAGTGAAGTACTTTCAAATTAAACAAGAAAATTATACATGAAATAGAGGAAGTGATACGTACACTTAGCAACAATAATTTTTAATTTACATTTACTCATCAACTGACATAGTAATATTTTCATACTCTAGCAATAATAAGAAAATCTAAAAACAACTATAATCTAAATGTATGTAAGAAAAGTCAAACAGATTTTTTGTAATTCCAAATTTATCAGTTACAATGATTTGACATTTTCATAGCCATTTTTTAAAATCATAAACATTAATTATTGCTTAATTCTAAAATATAAAATATGCTAATCGAAATTTTGAGCCTTTAAATTATTACAGCACTTAAATAAAAAACTTTTAACATTTCAATTTTCCTCCCTATTTATTAATTAAAATCATTGATATTCCCTTAAATCTATTTTCAAAATCATAAACATCAACCTAAATAAATCATTATTTTCGTTTACCAATGAGGTATTTGCAATATCGAAATATCGACGTCCATAAATAACTTTGTAAAATAATTTGCTGCATCTTGTTGACATAGTTCTTTAAATTGTTCCCGTTCTGGAATTTGGAGAGAATACACACCAGCTTTGGATGTCGGCGCTGTAAATTATATGCTTATGCATAGGTGTGCATACATACGTTAGCATTTCGTTGTTTAACTACTTCGAAGCGCGCCAGCGGCCAGCGTGCCGCAGTACGTTAACGAAATTCACGTAGGCTGCATATTTGCGGCAAAGTAAAACGTGCCAACGTCCACAGTGTGTATGCGACTGCTGCTCGCCCACCTGCCAGCGGCTCCAGTTATCTAAGTTCCCAGCAGCAACTAGACTCGCACACATTGAGACTTACTCTAAGGGATATGCGCAGCCACATCGCGCCATTTCTGGATGACTGCTGAACGCGCTTTGAGAAATTGGATGTAATGCAATTTCCTGGCTGCGTTTACATCCGCATTGTGCATACATGCGACGTCTGTGCCTTCCTTGATACCACAAAGAGAAACCAAGTTTCGCTGACCGAAAGGATCAGTCACATGCGAGCCCAGCGAAGTTAGCAAGCAAAGCCGGATTTATAGCAGTGTTATTAGCTCATTGTAGTGTACGTAGCACAAATATTGTCGTTGAGCTTTAGCGAGGAATTGTTTCAAAGATACGGTAGAGATAGCAAGTCGAAGCTACGGTAGAGGTAGCAAGGAGTCGATCATCAGTATGTTTTTTATTTAAATGATAGAAATTTTGAAAATTCGTATAAATGGTGTGCATATTCATTTATTCACTTAAGGCGACTTCGGAGGTTGGGTTAGGTTTCATTTCGTAGTTTACAAACTACGCTTTTAATTTAAAAAATTCTTTGAATATTTAAATTTTTCACCATTCTGCTGGCCTCAATGTATGGTGGAAGATTAAATAATACTAAGAATTCTATAAATCAAAAGCGTATTTTGTAAACTACGAAATAAGACGTATAGCCTAAATTCTAAATCTTTACCTTTTTGAGAATTTGAGTAACGAAGATAAATAGTCCGTGGAAAGCATTTTAGAATTTTCACCATGCCGAATTTCAAAAATTAGGGTAGTAAATAAAATAATATATATATATATTTTCCAAAAATGAAATACTAGAATAAGTTAAAACAATAAAAAAGAAAAGAAAGTTACCTTATATATTTAAGAATTCTAATAACAAGTTTATCTAAATGATGAAACAGATATCATAAATATTTTTTTTTTTCAATTCTAATTTAATCGTCGTTAGTCTAATTTTACATTTTAATAACTGCTTTTTGAAATCCATTCATTATTGTTTAATTCTAAATTATAAAGGGTGCACCTCGTAATTTTGAATTTCTAAATTTATAGCACTTAATTAAGTGCACTTAATTAAACAATCCAATGATGAGACTTCCAGACCTACATGTTTTTTTGAATTCTGCTTTATTAATTTTACCAAGCATTTCTATTAAAAATGATTAATTTGCAGTTCTGTACTGTTTTTCTTCGTTAATAAATTTTCAAAACTTGTTATTAGTTTAAAACAAAAGATGTTGACAAAATGTACGCCAAAGAGTGACGAATACCCAGAATAATCACTACCGATCATTATAACTCCCTTTAAATTAACTTGAGCAACGCCCACCGCCGGTATAAACTCGCAGACTCGTGTGAACTTGTAAATAAGTACATCGAAAAAT
Organism: Eupelmus urozonus; assembly: GCA_900480035.1. NCBI lineage: Eukaryota > Metazoa > Arthropoda > Insecta > Hymenoptera > Eupelmidae > Eupelmus > Eupelmus urozonus. The sequence continues at coordinate 4,393 of UELX01001091.1, forward strand.
TAAAAAAATAAACAAGAAACAAATTAAGCGCGGTCAAAGGTACTGCGGTTAGAGGAGTTACGCTTCCTGGCTGCAACGGTGAAGTTTTACGGTCGCCAAAGAAGGCTGAAAGAGTGAGAAAGACAAAAAAGAAAGAGACATGGAAAAACGATTTTGTGTAAAAACTAGATTTAGTAATCTAAAGCTTAAAATTTCATAAATTTTTAATTGGTTACGTTAGAAATTATTTTATAGATACGATATTCAAAAAATTAAGTTAATTTAAAATAGAAAATAGGGAAAATAAAGAAAAAATAAAAATTAAAAAATTATAAAGAATCATGGCATTGTTTATGATTTCGATTCTACGGTTCAATCTAAAAATTATAAATATAGGGTTACTTCATATGGTGGTCTGACTAAACTCGCACATACACTACTTAACCCTAAGCAATAATGTTACGATTTTTTAAATCTAATTCTATTTTATTAACTTCTGTTGGGAAAAAATAATTTTTAAGAATAATAATAAAAGTTAATTAATAAAATAATAGTATAAGTTAATACATTCAGAGTTTAAAATTATAGATAAAAAAGTATGAGTAATTAATAACAAACTTTTTTGATTCGCGTGAGCGTAAAACAGCATTTTACGCATTTTCAAAATAATATATTGGTATAATTATATCGAGTGAATAAGAAAGTTCATTAAAAATTTAGATTTATTTTAGATAAAACTGTATGTTGATGATAAGTAACGATAATATTATAAAAACATAAATATTAAAGTCCATTGTATTACGTGGACATACCGAAAAGTTGATTGTTCCAGTACTCATGCACCTACATACGCAATCACGTAAAAATAGCAAAGCAAAGGAAAAAGGAAACCATTTCATTGCGCATTGTGCAACGAATCAAATGTTTTATGATTGTTCCATTTTGCGGATTCGTTTGCCGTAGTGCACACAGTGATAACCCGGTGACGAAAGCTTTTCCTTTATCGTCTCTTTTATAAACCTGATAAACGTCTATAAAGTCAGTTATTAACTTCCGACATTTTACGAGAAAAATAACTGGGACGCACGGTACATCTTCCTTTTTAGTTGCAGATAATTTGTTAAACTACCTGACGCGAAACTTAATAAAAACCAAGTAATATATTGAGAAAAAAATACTTAAATAATTAGTATTTGAAATAAAAAATTCTTAATGAAACTTCCAGCATTAAACACTTAAAATTTTTCAAACTATCCGGACTTCCAATTCCCAAAAGTATCACTTACAAGAACTTCATCCTTTCTTACTACAAGACGTCAGATAAAATTCAGCGTAACTGAAAACGCAACTAATTCTCATGCCGGGTCGTAGAAACAGCTCTCGCACAGTAAAGCGATCCGGGTAATTATCAAAGTTACACCAACAGCAGCAGCAGCAGCAGCCCGGTAGCTTCCTCTCAAACATTTAAATTCATATTATTCCGGACGGCGCTAAACTTTTCGGTTCGAGTTCGACGACAGCGAGGCTAGACATACACAGCAGCCGACGAGAGTGAGACAGAGAGTCGACGAGAGCGAAGTTAAGAGTCAAGTGAAAGGCACGTCAGGTCGATTAATTCCGTAACACGCCAGGCTGCGTGCGGCAAAGCTACGGCAGCTCTCATCGGCCGCGGATCGAGCTGAACTGATGCAGACGATGCAGAAAGGCAAATAAGCCGAGGCATATCGGGGATGGTATAAACGTTGTCGGCGCAGTGCTTGGGTAAATAACTAAATCTCGCGACGACGAGGCCAGAGAGCGGCCGTAAGAGCATTCGGATTTCGAGCGGTTACCGCGCGCGCATGCATGCATAAGCGACATGCGTGCATGAGAGCGCGCGAGCAAGAGTGCGATGTTAATGCGATCTAAATTAGGACGGCTAATCCGGCGCATAGATTTCTTGAGCCAGCCAGCCAGCACCGACAAATGTAATTGCCTGTTACAAATTACGAGGGATTCCTTCCCGCCCCTCTCTCTCTCTCTCTCTCTCTCTCTCTCTCTCTCTCTCTCTCTAACTCTCTTTCCCTCTCTCTTTCTCTTTCTCACTCTCTTATTCTCTCTCTTTCGCTCTCCCTTGGGAAATGGAAGAGAAATAGTACTAACCGGCCAGAGCCGTAAGTGCGCCTACGCCACGTATTTTGCGGAATAAGGATAAATATCGACTGTGCGGGAACTGTCGTCGTCGGAAATGGGCGAGGAAGAATGCTGCCTCTAGACTCTCTTAATTTGCGTAATGCATTCGAATGTGCTTTTGAAACACGTAATGTCAGACTTTGCTGAAATGTTAGCTGAAAGTAGTAAAATAATTTAGAAAAAATACGACAATGAATGCTTGACTATAATCAAAATTAATGAATATTTTTAAATGGCTTTCTAGTAAGTTTTATTGATATTTATATTTTCAATCACTAAAAATAATAATCTGATTTTATCCAAATTATTTGTAGCTATCATAAAAATTGTTTTCTTTTTCTAAAATAAAAAACTAACAGTAGAAAAAATCTTTAATCTAATATCATTGTGCAATATATATTATTTATATTCATATCAAAGAATCCGACTATTAATAAATCATTTTATTTCGTTAAAAATTATATTCAGAGAATTTGAAAGTAATGTATATTTAAATATATATATTGGATCTGAAAGGATTAAATATTTATTAATATAATATTTGAGAACATCAAAAAATAAATTAGATACAATCACGAACAGTAATTTTCAAAACAATAATTGCAGAAGAATCCTTGTTAGAAAATAATGTTAAAATAACTCCTTATAACCAGCCCATAAGCAACTAGTTCTTAACTATTGCAAAATACCTTCTCAACTATGAGGTTGTTGTAAGATTCCCTAATTCTGTTCTAAAACTACCTATACTTTGCTAAATTAACTGTTACTACGAGTTGTTATACTTCCCACTGTCTATTAACCCCGAAAAGAGCAAAACACGCAGGCAAAGAAAAACAAGAAAAAATTCAAATCTGAAAAAGTTTTCCGTTTCTGTAAAAAGTTAACGCTTAGTTACACGCTAAGGACGTGCAGTAATCGAGAGATCGAAAGTGCTCAGGAAGCCCCGCCGACGGCAAATTCCGAGGGCAGCGGCTGCAACGATTAGCCATTTATCACACATGGCGCCTTTCTCTCCACTATTTTAGCGGTCTTTGGGGAAGGAGTCTGAGTGATGGCAGTCTCGCTGAGTGGAGCTCGCTGATTGGCCGCTGTCATTAGTCTATGCACATTGTGCTCAAAGAGGGTGTACCTACGAATTTATTTTCACTGATGAAAGGATGATGAAAGATCATTTATTCGCTCTTATCATTTATTGCTAATTCCTTTCCATTGATTTTTTTTTCTTCAAAGAAACAAAGGTTCAAAGAATCAATCTAATAAAACTTGTAAGAATATTTCACTATTACAGAATAATTCTAATTTAGCTCAAGCTTCCACCCACCTCGTAAAGTACAGCAATCCAAAAATGCCAATTTATTTGCAAAAAGAATTTCATTTCCGAATAAAGGGTGTAAAGTTGAAGAGGTATCCATTTCGACGCACTCGGCCGCTTCTGGCCCACTAATGCACCCGTAACAGCCGGTAGTTAAAGGTATTTCTGCAATATACACCCCCGAGTTAACCTTCCCACTCTCCCTCCTCCCCCATACACATGCAACTTAGCGCGTTAAGGAAGCCGGCGCGCACACGAGCTATTCAGCATTTGCCAGCGCAAATCAGCAACCCGAGGCAGCATGTGCCCCGCCAACGAGAGAGCCTGTGAATGGATGAGAAAGCCCAAACCGGAACCGAGCGTCGTTACCGTAATACAATGCGTAAAATGAATTAGAGACGTCGCGGATATAATGGAAAGAATAGAGTGAATTTAGTCGGAAATAATTATCTGGAAAAGTAATGAGGGTAAATATTGTTACGATAGGATTTTTAAATTTTGAGAGGAGATATAAGAATTTACGATAATAAGTAACGTTAATATAAATTTCTACTCTTTCAATGTTATAAAATCTTTTAATGTATTTTTTTTTATCATTATTGTAATTGCCAAACTATCATTACTGCAGCAATTTAAAATAATTAAAAAGCAAGAAACGAAATTGGTTTTCCCAATTCACTTGCATTATACCGCTCTCTCGAGTAATTGTTGCACCAAATAATTCTACGAGAGTACGTACCCTCTTCCATACACAGCCCCGCACGCGTAAAGGAAATCCGAGCAGGCCGGCAGAGGCTAAGGGCCGCGAACCATTCACAGCGCGAATTGCCTGAAGTGGCCTTTTCGGGGGTGGCGTACGGAGCAGACCAGCAGCGAAAGGGCAAAAGCCCGCCGCCAGACCGTTCCGCAACCGCGCGCGCTAGGGCAAATTATCCCTCGACAGAGAGTGCAAGAGGAGGAGAGAGAGAAGGAGAGAGAGAGAGAGAGGAAGAGGAGGAGGAAGCAGTTGGGCACTGTAGGTAACGCACCGCTACTTCTAATAGCCTGGATTTCAGAAAATTTATCGGCCCCCCGGACAAACTTGCTGCTGTGTACGCGAGCCTTTCGGCTCCGCGGATTTCCATCCGGGCGACGATTAGCGCAATTCATGAAGTGGGATTAATGCCGAGGGCGGTGGAAGAAGTTGAGGAAACTATTGACTAGATAAATGCAAGAAATGGATTTTCGGGGATTAAATATTTTACGGAAATTCTCTATAGTTTCTTTGATTTGAAACTTTAACAGACTGTTGCTGATGTATAAATTACATTACATTACATTTGACGATCACTTTACTTTGATAATAAAAGAAGCTTAATTCTTCTACACTGAGAAAAATCCTCTGTGTTAGAAAAACCAGACTCTTTAGTAAAAAAAATTCTATCAATAGAAACTAGAATTATATTCAATTGTACTATTTGTTTGTTATTAGAACAATTTGTGTATGTTAAGGCGACTTCGGAGGTAAGGTTAAGTTTCATTTCGTAGTTTACAAACTACGCTTTTAATTTACAAAATTCTTTAGATATTTAAGTTTTCCACTATTCCGCTAGCCTCAATGAATGGTGGAAGATAAGAAAATGCTAAGAATTTTGTAATTCAAAAGTGTATTTTGTAAATTACAAAATATGTTAGGCTATAGCCTAACTTCCGTAGTTGCCTTAACAGAACAATAATAAATATAGTAGCACTTACATTAATTATAGTAAGTTTTACTAGAAAAAAGAGTAACGTTAATATTTTTAAAAGTATATTCTGCACAAAAATATCAAGTGAGCTTACAATATTTTTATAGTACAATAATCACTCCTAACTAATTAAAAATTCTGATACTAGTTTTTTTTTTCTAGTAAACGTTACCAAAAATTGTATAGTTGCTACAATAACGATTTAGGGTTAAGGACTTGAGCAATGATACCTTCTAGTAACTTTCTGGTATTATAAACCAGAATTTTCTCTCGGTGTAGAAGCAAGTAAAAGCAACAAATGTGCATTATTTATTTTAACTCATTTATAGTCACACAGTAAGTTTATCAAACACTAAATATTCCAGACAACGAAAATTTCGATTCCACGACTTATTATAACTAAATATGTTATAGCGCACCCTCATAAATAATGTTTCTCACGACTCTCATCTACGAGTCTGGAGAAAAAGAGCCGACCCCTCTACAACTTCCATGTTAATACCTACGTAAACGTGGCGGAGTGAAAATATTTGCAGGTTCATCACGCGCACACCTCGCGATAAGGCAGCGATCACGTCTACTCTAGAAATCTCAGGGGGGAACGAGTCCCGGAAACCGCTTCCAAATGGCGCTTATTAGGAAGCATGCGTTGCCTCTTTTGCCTCCGCATAAACTTACATATATATTGCGATCCGCCTCTTTCTACTGTATTCTCACAGCATTCGTTTCTTTAAGCTAGGACCTTCGCTTCTTCTTACATTCTTCGCGCGAGACTTTTACGCATAAGAAAGCCAAAAAGGATAAGCGAAGCCAACTCGAAGGTATTAGCATCTGGGTATATCGAATGCTGTTGCCGAAAGCTAAAAGATGGATAAAAGCAAAAAAATCAACCCACGGTATAAAAAGGAAAATGAAAAAACGAAGAGGACTAAACATAAATGAAAAAATTTATAATATTTGAAATGTAATCTAAAATTTTAAATTTTAAAAATTTGGAAACTTGCAATTATAGCGATTTATTTATAATTTGGAGTATTCAGTTATTAATATTGATAGATTAATATCCCTTTTTATAAATTACAGCAACATTCAAATAAATATAATTTATTTAATAAAAATGAATATTCGTTCTTATAATTTATTTAAGTTTTTACTAGTCGACTTTATTACTTAAAATTTAACAGTGTAAATTAGCACATTAAAGATTTATAAAAGAAGAAATAAAATTATAATTTAAATATCTGAAAATTTTATTAATAAAGCTGATTTCTAGTAAAGTAATGCTATTTTGCTTTCAGCTTATATTATAAATGAATAGAATTTTAATTGATAAAGTAAGGACTATTTTTAGCTTATCTTCTTACAAAAAGGCTTTGACATGCTACCAGTCCATTTTATTTTAAAACAAAATTTAATATTTATTTAAATAAAATAGATGAAGAGAGTGGAATAATATTGGTGATCCTATACTAAAACATTTAAGTTAACAGAAAAAAGAGAATTTGTATTCGATTGGCAATTATTTACGTTCTTGGCACCATTCTCTTGGACAACGAAACCGATAAAACGCATTACGAGAGTATGCACTCTGTTTCATACATCTCGAACGATACCATCAACCCATGCATGAATTATCGCGTTGCTACTCTGAAAACACACTGATTCGGAAAACGCGCATGCATGAGAGTGTATGTATAAGGGAGAAAGAGAGAGAGAGAGAGAGAGAGAGAGAGAGAGAGAGAGAAAGGATCGAAACAGTGGAGAAACAAATAAAAAATGTAATAGAAAAAGAACCAGTAGTTCGAACAAAGAAAAAAAGGAGAGGGAGAGCCCAGCGCGCCGTGCTAGGAGATAGACACGTTGGCGCGAAAAAAACGAATGAAAAATAGCCGAGAACGAATGAGAAAAAGAGTGTGGAAAAATGTGCGCTCTGCGACGATTCCGCGCAGCAGCAGTAGCACTCGCGCTGATGCAATACGGGTGTACGCTGAGAATGGAAGAGATCCCCGACGTTTGCACACTGCTCGCACATACATTCCTTTGCGTGGATACCGATTCAGTTCAACTGAAATTTGCACGAAGTAATTTTAAATCCTCTTGCAGCTGCTTGTACCTTCACGCTGTGTCACTGCGTTATTATCACTTATACACTATTTTATGTTTTTTTAGATTAATGAGCCAGGACTCGATGACTCTAGTCTTCCACAATTATCAAAAGTAATATTAATAGTGATATAGAATTATTATTAAACAAATTATTGTTAAACTATCAGATACTGTGATATACCCAGGATCATGCATACACGCTATTACTCATGACGTGACACAATTATTCATGAATTGTGCTCGAATCCGTATTATGCTTGATAACACAGCTTTACATCACTCGACAGGCGAATATCTACACACAATTTCATTCACACCCAAGAGAAACAATAACGCACTGGACAAGGCCTTTCATACACTTACCAAATACTGCCTAAGCGCAAAGTTGGTGTAATTTGAAAAACTATCGTTACAATTGAATTACACTCTTTCAACCTCCTTTGTGCAACATACGGTATCGACAGGTAAGACAGATTAAAACGATATTGAAGTTTATACTGACAATCACAAAACCCATTTCTTTTTTATTCAATTTTCATTTTTAGAAAAATATTGCTTTGTTACCATCTTTTAAAGTTAATTACGAAAAAAAAAGTTAATAAAATTTTTCTTTTCAATTTCAATACTATTTTTTTAGCTTGTTAACGAGTTATATCAATTAAAGAAGCTTACATTTTTATAAGATCGATTGCTTTAATCCTAATTACATAATATTAAAAAATTTTTAATACTCTTCTACTTCAGAAAATAGAAGATTGAAAGACTGAATAAGCTTAAAATAACTGATAAGCACTAATCTGCGAACAAAATGCTCTCGTAAAACTTTATGACTAGTTTGATAAAAGCGAATGTGAGATAATAGATGTGGCTTATTGCAACTTTATGGTTACCTTAGTTATTGCTCTATCTACTTCAACAAACATGCTCTATTTTTAACATTGAAAAGATTCGATAAAATAGTGTTATATTAATATTTATTAAAAAATTTTTTGCTTATCCTATTTTTTAAAGACCATGTGTGAAAAAAATATATTAAAAAGCATTAATATTATTATAGAAGGCGTTTGCAGCGAAAATTTTAATCAAACCTTTGAAAAAAAAAAAATATTTTTATAGCCGCCTAAGTAAACAAAAGTCTAGATTAAGCATAGCTATAAAGTCTGGCTCAAAAGAGTCTTGAAGTGATTTAATTAAAACGTGGCGTTATCCACAATGCTAAGCGTCCAATACTACATAAATATTAAAAATTATTTTTGAAAAATAAAAGTATTAAAAGTATTGATAGCTTCAATGATAAAACAATCATCATTCTACTCCATTATCAAACTGACTATATTCCATTTGTATTTTTCAGAAATTCGAACTTTTTATTACCACGATATTCATGAAGGTTTCTATCCTTAACTATATACATCATATAGTATTCATAATTTCTTTTTAGTTTTATCATCTTCTGAATTCATAATAACTTCTTTTGTGTAGGCAATTAATTAAGAAGAAAAAAGTATAGAAAGAATATTAGAATTTAAAAAATAATAAATTATTTTTTTCAAATCGACTTATCATTTAAATATGGAGATATACTGATTTTAAATTTGTTGATTTGATACAAATATTTTCACAAACCCACATATATACGAATATCATAATTCGAAGAGCTAAAAAACAAGATATTTTTAACGGAGTAAAGCTCAGATCTAAATAATAATTGAATAATATTTGAAGAGAAATTTAAGCATTTTTAGAAGTAAAAATATATAAATTGTGTCTCATAGTACGATAGTACGAATGGTTCCGAGCATTAAATTATTCGAAAATACTTATATACAATATCTACTATAATATACAGCGTCAAATTAATTAAGACCAAGTGAAATGGTAGGATTAAATCGTCACTTGAATTCTATAACAGTACACATCGAATTGTCTTTAGAAAAAAGAACACATCGATTATTCATATGAGAATTCTCACATAAATAATCGATGTGTACTGCTATTGAAAATCAAACGACGAAATCTACGCAGAGTGCTAAACGGGAACCTAAAGTTTATGTCGTTAACATTAATTCGATCAGATGGAAAACATTTTTTCTAAAGTTTGTACGTTTTACTGGAAGCTGACGTTGTTCGATTTTTAGAAAAGTTCCACTACTGACTTTAAAAAAAAATTATTTATGTTAAAATGTCGGTAACGTCGGTAGGCTCGGACTTTGATTATACAGTATATATGTATAAAATTTGTGAACTTGAAATGACGAAATATGAAAATCTACAGTATGAATTTATCTTAATTTTTGGAATTATTCTTTTTGGTAAAAACTAAATTTACTTACAATTTTCACGATTAATTTATTTTTCAAATTTCATAAACAACAAGCTATATTTAATAAATCCTCTTTAAACTTATTAAAATTTAATAACTATTGATGTGTCCTCCACTGATAATAAAAATTGAATGGCGAAAATAAGTTTAAAGCAGTAAGATAAGAAATTCAATAAAAATCTTAAAACAGTTTAAAAGGATAAAGATTCAAACCGCTACGCTTATAATACCGCTGTAAAAATGATCCTTCATGAATTATTAAATATTTGCTTTCTCTCACGTCGTTGCAAAATAACGTTGAACGCAAGCCATCCTGCGCTACGGTAGTAGCGAGCTTTACACTCGTATATATGCAGGCAGAAATAGAAACGCAAAAAGGAAGAAAAATTCATTTTTGTCTAGAGCCCTCTCCTCTCCCGCAGGTAGCAAAACGTAAAGCGGATGTAAAACACATGAATAGAGATTCAAGGGTTGCGGCTGCACTCAGCTCTGGCTCGACTTGACTAAACTCATCTACGAGCTTCGTCTGGGCGTTTCAATGAAAGTAGGCTTAGCGCAGGCGAGCGCCCAAAAGTTGAAACCCAGTAATACTCCTACTTCTCTCTGCCATAGCGAAAACCTCGCGGAAAGTGAGGAGAGGGTTGCTCGAACGCTAAATGGAAAGATCGAGTGCGCGCGAGCTTTAGCTTCGATACAGTCTATGAAGAGGTCCGACTCGGTGGTTTGGCTTTTTCGTTTGGGAAATACTCGAGGTCAAAGCTGCGCTGTTCGTTTCGTTGGGTCTGTGAACTTTTTGCGAACGAGATCTGCGCGAAATGAGCGAGGCAAACTTTAGAAAGGGAAATTAAACTGTAGGTATTGACTTCGAATAATAAATACTAACATTTATAAGCGCATAAATATTATAACCTTGATTGTATGTAACTAGAACTTGTACTTAATTCAAGAGTTTTATTAGATAAAAATAATTGTCTGAAAAAATCAATAAAAAGAGGCAATAACGTTGAGCATAAAAACTTATAATAAATTTTCTGATAGAGCGTTAACGACTTTTACTCAAGTAAGGTCTTGAGTTTCATTAATAATTAGCAATCAGTAGTCAAAAATCGGATAAGAATCTCTGCTCCAACTACAATTTCACTACAATCATTATGATTAAGCAATATTATTGAATGTGTAAATGTTTGAAATAATTACCAAGTGTAATTGCTAAAATTTTGATATTTAAAAGTACTATTCATACGTGTTACAGCTGTGCTTAGATTAAAATTCAATAAATTTTATGACACTTCACTTGAGTCTATTCTGCAGAACTACTATCAATGAAGACTACCGAATCCGATTGATATCGAAATAATGTAGTCCTGCATTGACGACGCAAAATCAATTCATTATTTGCTCCAGAATTATTCACAGTCGGTATTTGCCTTTGTATTACTAATTTATCTGTTCAAATCAGTTTCATCTCGCATTTGCAGCAGGCTATGTGTATAACATAAAATAACTCGTAATTATACTGTCAAATCGTGAAATTGTAATTGGTATCCAGGCCCCTAATAAGAACGAAGTCAGAGCTCTCTACCTTCTGCCAGAGGGAAAAATTCATGAAAAGCAAGATTTGCGGAGCCACCGCTGCGAGAGTCGGCAGGTCTCCGTTTGATTGCTTGCGTCTGCGAACTTTGCCTGAGAGTAGAATGCATGCACATGGCGAATAGTTTTCATCTGCATCTGTATGTGTGGCTGTGGGTGTGCGACTGTGTGCGTATATCTACATGTATATGTGTGGGATCTTTCACGCACACATTCGAAGACTCGAAGAACACTCGGAACTTGCGGTCGAGCTGCTTCTCCCGGCATTGCCGGCGCTCGCAAAGTTTCCTTCGCCGGGGAATGCGCAATGGCCGCGAGAGCGACGCTCGGATAGTTTGACGAGGAGCGGAGGCAGTAAAACGGATACGTTCAGACGTGACCGTGGAATTGCCGACATTGCGCTAATGTAACACGTACGCTCGAAAGACGTGACTATTTTTTAAAAAAATTACCCCCGACAGGTTATCGGTGTGAACGTACGCAGAAAAGAACGATTTGTCAGAGGACTGACCTGTATTATGTGATTCGGTCTATAAAGTGATATTTACCTAAATTATTTCAAATAAATCAGATAGTTAAATGAAATTATTAGTTTTCATCTTGAATTGATGTGTCGTTAATGCAAAGAAATGTTTAAATATATGAAATAATATTATTTCATCTTTAAATATGTGTGATAGCTTGTAAATGAAAATTAAATCCACTGAAAGTGGAAAGATTTAGTAGACTATTTTGGAAGAAAATTGCAGAATCAATGCAATTTGTCTAACCTAGATTGACTTTACTTCAATTTCTTTTCAAATAGAACAACGACTTTGACGAGCATTACTTTTATACAGAATTTAATAATAATATCAATCATCAAATCTTCTCTGAAATATAGCGAGATGTACCATTTCAAAAATCCATTTACTACGTTGTTTCTCCGAAGTTTGAAAAATAATGTTCGCACGAAAAGCACTCGTAAAATTGAATATTACGAGTTGGATATTCAGTATACACGTACGATAACGACATGGCGAACATAATGACACGTAAGAGCAACGGTATATGAAATCTACATTAAAAACGAACCAACAACGAATCTTTACTCGTTTCGGAGATATGAGGCAAAAATCATGAGCTCATGCCAGACTTGGTATAAATAGGCAGCTAAGAAAATTCAGTGTTATCAAATAAAGAGATGTATTTGGTGTGGATTGAAAACTTTAGAAGATTTTTATTTTTACCTTTTTTCCGATTCCAAGTATTAAAAATTATTATATGCTTAATCTATTGTTCGCTTTCACTTTATATACATAGGAAGAAGTAGTACTTAAAAATGAGCATTAAAAAGTTATTTTAATGTTCATTATAAACCAAATTATAACGAAAACTTAAACTTTTATCGTATTTATTGTTTGTCGCAAATAAAACGATTTTATTTTTTTCTAGATTTTATATGAATATTATTAAATTAATATTTAATTATTAACTGCAGCGACAGCATAAATTAAGTATAAAATTAGAGCATAACATAACTACTCTAAAAAATATAATTACAATTTTAAAATTTTCAAGTATTTCACTCTTAACATGACCTTATTTCACACAGAAAACTAAAAATTTAAACTGAAAGTTAAAATGAGTGGAAAACTCAAATTTTAGGTTCTGAAAATATTCTTTTACTCGTTGATACAAATACTCAAACTTTTCGAGATGAAATAACTTTTAAGGCTTTCTTAAATTTTCCTGAAGAAATTGTACGTATTGGGAAGAGCAAGCAAACCGATACAATTTTTAGATATTTTGTTAAAATTGGAATATAATAAATTTTTTGTATATCTAATGTATACAAAATATACTGTGTATTCAAAAGTTTTTTTTCACAGTAATATATAGTAATTTATATGGAATGACTACAACACATTATTGAAATATTTTACTTTGTCAATTTTTGAAATTTTTTCCGGCGTAGTAGATAGATAGATTCGTTTATTGCACATAGTATGTAGTTACAAGGTATTATCTACTTAAAATACAGACAAATTTCTGCAAATTATGTAGCAACGCACTACAAACGTGATACATATTACATATTAGTTATGTAATTGTATAAACATAAGAATAAAGCCAATTTAGTATAATATGCAGAACAAAATAGTTAATCATAGCAAATAATTCAGGTTCCTGACGAGATACACAGACAATCACAGCTTAAACTACTCGTTTAGTGTAACGTGCGTCATTTTCTCATTCATATAAAATTCATAGGATTTTTGTAAATTAAATAAAATTATAATAGTACTAAATAAAACTGTTTTAACAAAATTCTTTTCTTGATCATTCTCAATCTGCTTTTAAAATTGTATTTTATTAATGTAATTTCTGAGTGTGTATAATTATATTTGCCTATGTTAAAACAAACAAAAAATATTTACCTATGTAAATAGTAAGTATTTATAAGAAATCAAAATAAAAGTCAAACATTAAAATCAAGTCAATAATAATATTTCGACATATCCAAAAATTCCTATGCTTTCCTCGTCCGCCATTTTAAATTTCAAAAGCCGGGGCGCGCCATTTACATTGTCTCGTCTTCTCCTGCAACGGTATTTCACGTCGACCCTCTGAAACTCGGCATTGCCTTCGATGTCTTGCTGCGCAATTACCGCTGGCCCGGTACGGCAATCAGAATGCAACCGACGAGAATGTATAAGCGTTACGAGACTCTATACATATACGGTGTAGTTCCTAGTTTGATACTACGCCGACGGCGCGCACGCAGTTGGACTAAAGTTAAACAAAGCACGCGCTCCCGGATGGTGCAAAGATGCTTTTGACTGTAATGGAACGCATCCGAGATCGAATCGACTAATGGAAAAATCGATTTTTTCAAATGATCAAATTCTGATTACATAAAGGAAAAGGCATTAAAATGGTAGGAGCAATTTCCGAACAAAAAGGATCGACAATAGTCATTAACCTTTTGAAATTTATTACTTATTACTTAACACATAAAATTATTGTTTAAAAAAAAATAGTGAAATTACTTTAAAATTTTAAAATTATGCAAAATAACGAATTTGGGATATAACAATTTTCTATTAAATTTATTAGGTTAATAGTCAATAAAGCTTTTTAATACAAAACTCAGATTTTATATATTTATCGTATTTTAATTGTAAGTGTAGAAATTAAATACTTACTCTGACTATTGACCGTTATACCAAAATCATATTTTAGTTATATTTCTAGAAAACTCACCTGAAACATACAAAAAAGGTTTCTGTGAATATTTTTACAAAATAAACATAAACATATTAGACTACATATAAATCATTAAAAATTCTCAGTTTCTAATATTTTTTTGTCTGTTATTACATTCTCCCTTAAAATAATACTCACATTTTTTCAACCAACTATATATGAAGGTAAATAAGCTTATTAGAGGTATTATTACTATAAAAAAAAACTAAGAAAAGATACAGATGATTCATCTTTCTAATAATACACCTCGGCTTAAAGTTCTGTTGATTTAAAAAAAAAGCGCTCGTTTAATTCAACGGAACATTTTGTTCTTTCAACTAATTATATATTCAAAGCTTTAAAAAGAGTATAAATTTACTTTTTCATTTTATATATTTTGTTACTTTTCTTTATTCTTTAATTTATTTTTTGAATATTTCTTAAACTCAGTGTTTCGCATTAAAAGACTGCAATAATCTAAGTTGACTTATATTACTGTTTGAAATAAATAAAAGCTCCGTTAAGATGGTAAGGAAAGCAACTTATAAACAAACAATCTATACATTTGGATAGGGGCGTCCGAAATTCTTCCGTATCGAAAATGAATACTAAGTTGCTACATTTACACACGTGACAATATATAAAATAAGAAATAGTGAAAATGGTTTAAAATACGAAATGATTTTTATTTTGGTAATAAATCATATGAGCTTATCTTACCGCTTCAACACAGTAATGTTCCAATAAATTCGGCTCGTTAGTAAATTTCAATAAGGAGAAAAGACTCGCACCGACTGCACATGTAACGCTAAACCAACTCATCAAAGCAAATCGTTTGAGCCGAAATTCAGCTTTCCCTTCGATTGTGCAGTTGAAAAAAAGAGAGATGCAGCATAAAAAGTGCGAGTGGAAAAGAGCAGAGCGAATGTTTTGTTTTTCCTCTGGGCTCTTGATATTCACGTTATGCGACCAGCTGCATGCTACGCGAGCCAGCTGGATAAATCGAGTTTGATGAAACAAATGAAAGTCGTGCCGTGAATTTGCGATAGAGTGAGCTCACATGCCAGCGATCGGAAGATCGTGAAAAAGCAAATGCAATTCTTTGCGTTTTGTTTGGGCGCACCCGCGGTCTTTTTATTTTGTGCGTCAATGTACGCGATTTTGATTTAAAATTTGCAGTATCTATAAAGAAATTTCAAGTTTTGTTCTATGCAATATTGTAAAGAGGTTTTGTGCGCGAATCAAAAATAAATAGAAAATTAAATGTATTAAAAATGTAATATTTTCAACATAAATTTTAAGATGATGATGATAAGATTTTGTTCTTGCCAACAAACGGTGACCCATTTTTGTTAACTTATTCTTGGACTTAACGACAGTTGTCCAAGTTGACGACAAATTCCAATTTAAAAAAAAATAAAATTTAGCAGAATATTTGGACTTCTGTGATTGTCGGTAACCACAAGACTTCGATCACAATAGGCAATTAAACTGGCTATATCGAAGACCTGTATAAATTGATTGAAGTAAAAGGTTTAAAAATTACATTTTAATCTTTATAAAAGTTTAAAATGTAGGTTTTAATCCTTGTTTTTTAAATCATCTAACTAATTTATATGAGCAAATCTCGAAAACTTTTTATTTTTTATTAATTCTTTTTTGAAAATACTTCGGTAAACATACGAAGTACACGCTCCGTGAAAAATATTTTTCCGAATATGAACCTTAAATGGCAACGTAGTAGATTTTACACCAGGCGTAGAATTCAAGTTATGCATCTTGGTTATGCTTTATAATAAAATTCAAGAAATAACTACCAAGAGGGGTAACGTGTTGCATGAATCAAGTGCTTACACCTGTGGTTATAAATGCAACGTAGCTATTTGAGGTTTGCATCCGGAAAAATATTTTTCACGGCTCTTGTACATAAGTAGGATTAGATTTAAACTCTACGAGAGACATTTTTGTATGTAATTAGTGTTTAATTCATTATATCTATTAATATTTCTACCAGCGTACTTTTTGAAAAAAACAATTAAGTAGTTTTTAACTGTAGTAAAAATTATGATTAGATAAATACGGAAATATATAAAACTCTGCTAAAGAAACTGAAATATTTTTAGTGCAATTTTCCGTGCACTTGCCTGATTCAAATATCTCGAAAAGAAGAGATAAAATATTCAACAACCCACTAATAATGCAGTATATCGCATCAGTGACTAAATACGCTGATTGAAAAAGCTCACATCAAATATTATCCAAGCAGAAATCGCATTATTAGTTCGAGCGTTATCAATCGTTATGATATTCGAGCATACAACAACCTTCATAATATCGATCTCTCGTAGCATCAGATTTTTAATTCGCCTTCGTGCAATTCCGCTCGGAGCGCCCACGTAGGAATAACTCGATTATTATTCACTACACATGGCGGGAATCGCTCGGCCACCGATAAATTTCCATCGAGGCTAAATTTCCACAGAAAGAAGATAATCAAAATTTCTGCACTAGTAAATTTTAATCAAGCCCCGCGCGCAGAAGAGGCGGAAAAATAATCAGAAAATACGTAAAAATAAACGGCGCGTCAGGCATAAACATAAATGCGAAAGAACCGGGCTGCTGTAAAAGAGCGTTCCCTGTTCGGGGCTAATTCGCTTCGTATCGTCCGGGGCTAAAACGAAATTGTGCCCAGGAGGAGTGATGTAATCCCGAACGCAAAGTGAGAAACGCTGTTGGTCTACGGGAAAATGGTATACGTAATACGAGCGGCGCTTGTTTGATCGAGGTATACCGCGTACCTTTCCCTGTACGTTACGTTCAGACGAGAGGCTGGAAAATCGTCGCCGAAAAAGCTTTTCACTCGCCCCCCCCCCCTCTCTTACTCCCCGAGGGTAGAACGATGCGGAGAGAAAGAAAACGGCCCTGCTTTTTATCTGCGCTGCGGCATCGTAAGAGGAAGGAAAAAGCGCCTTATCGAGAAAATTGTGACGTCTTTTTCCTTGCAGAAGAGAGAAGACTGGGATAGGCGCAGAAGTTTTTGCATTTCGAGGCTCTATCTCTCAGCAGACGCGACAGCCACGCCTTTATTTCGGCGCTGACTTACTTTTTTAGCCTGTCAAGGTTACTTGATTGAGCGCCGAGATAAAAGAATGCTGCTGCTTCTGTTGCGGGAAAAATATGCAAGAGACAAGATAGGTAGCTGAAATATAAACGACTCACGGTTGACAGATGTGATTTCGACGGTTGGATATGATCTTTTATGGTCGACAGCGAATGACCGATCGTATATTAGTTGTGACAAAATGACAATTACTATTTGAATAAGATTGTTTGGGTTAAAGAAAGAATTTGAAGTAATTTCTGTATAAAGATATATTAATTCAAACTACGGCGGTATATTTATATTTTAAACTGAAATTATTAAATCCTTTTACTTTTATTTTTATTTTTGATAGATTCGAGGTTATTGTACTCAAAATGATATGGACAGATGAAACTAATACTCGCTATTACTTTAACATTGAAAGGACAAATTCGAACGTTTAAAGCAGTAATAAATGTAAAGTAAGTTAATGAACCACTTTGAAACTTGCGCACAATGCTGTTGACTATACGGGTTATCTCGCGGCAATTTCTTACTATAAACGATTCTTTGTATGCCCCGTGCTTTCCTCCCTTTGTCTGTTAAAAGTTTAAACACCTAAATAAATTGTATGCGTAACTTTTGAGAAAAATGGAGATAGAGCTAAAATCTAATATAAAATATGATGAACTCTTTAATGATCAAATCCAATAATAAATTAGAGGTTAATTATAATGAGCAAAGGATATCATATATTAAAAGTTTATTTTAGTGCTATTCAATTCGATAATTTTCTAGAAACGATTCCAAGAATTTGTTATTCATACTTTTTTTTTTCATTGAACATACTCAATGAAAATGTATATTATGATACCTATTATGATTGTTGTTTTAATAACTAAAAAAAAAAAAATCATTTGATTAACTTGTTCATAGAAGATTTAATTTTTTACATAAAAATTCTGTGAAGGCAGGTTATTTATAGAGATTATACGCTTTTCGCAGAGTAAAAGAGTTATGTCATTTTATTTTGGAGTCATTGACCCAATTTCGAAGCAGAGGATATTTTCATACTCGCGATATCTCTTTTAAAAAAATATAAAAAAGTAAACTGCCTAGTGAAACATAACACCACTCGTATATCGCTTTAAATTCCATAAATCAAGCTAACTTCAAGAACCATTGAAAAATTTTTAACATAATTTTAAGCTGAAAATACTTAGAACAAAGAACCAAAAAAAGTCTCAATTGCATAAAACTTCAATTAATTTAAGGAAAAGTATGCTGTAAACCAGATTAAAAAAATAAGTCTAGGTCTGTTCTGGCAACAGGCGAGCTCTTAAAATTTAAAAATAGTCTAGACATAGCCACTATGCCTTCTTTTGTATTACCTTTTTGATAACAAAATAAATTGAAATAAATTCCAGAAGAGAAATGGAACCCAGAACTTTTTGCTCTTTAAAGTGGTGCTTTACAACAGTGAATGAATCTTCGAGACATTTTCTTGAAATTTCTTTTGATTCATTTTATTTTTTAAAAATTCTATTTTTGAATATTTTTGTCGACTTTTAAGAACCAGATCTTTACTAATAAACTTTTTCGGCTCTCGTGGCATAAAATATCGTTCGATACTGTTGCGTAAGGTGATTTTTGCGCCTCGTTCGAGTTTTCATCCACACTTTGCTCGGGCGGAAAACATCTCACGATACAAATAACCATCTTCCACACCCCTATCGAAATGTATTATATTTATTCGAAAAACTCATAGTCTAATTAGAGTTTGTTTACACTATGCTTAGAAATTTTAAAATGTACTGGGCCTCCAAAATTTTAATCAAACTACAAACATAAATCACTACATAACTTAAGGCACTATAATCAAATTAGAAAACAAATGCACTAAACAGAAATAAACGCAAGCACCAACAGTGCGCGATTAACGAGATGCCGCTGGAGCGACCGAGGCGAAAGCGTTTTCTAAAGCAGCCGGTGCCGATGGTCGCTGGATCACATCTGCAATATGCAATATGTCAATTCGTCACGGGACGGCGAGCCGAGCCATTTCGTACGGATATATCCGCATCGATCGCTTTTCTCTCTGTGCCTCTCTGCCACCTTCCTCCCGGCCTCGTCACTCTCGGCTTTTCGACGCGCGCCCACCCGGCCGTCCGCCGCCTGATCCGAGTATGTAGATTTTATGCAATAATCTTATAGCCCCGCGCGCCTATGGCAGAGGCCTGTCAGGCTTTTCATACACAGTACGTCATCCAGTTATTCCCGTCACATTCTCCGGTCTCCAGCACCCCTCTTTATCCTGTCAGGGTGCGTGTGTATGTGCGGCTTGTCTCGAGCAGCCAAAACAGCGACGTTGTCTCTGCAAGTTTACACGCGACGAATACTCGCTTGTGCAAGAGAGGGAGAGAGCTGAGCTTTCGATGCAAGGTCTTTTTAGTCGGTACACGGTCGAGCGAACTTCGCCGTCTTATCCTCTCGGCCGTTTTGTGTATGTATACGCGATTTTTCCGCTACAATTGGGATGAGAGCGACGGAGCTTGCAGACCCAGTTGACTGCCAAGCTCTGATGAAAGTGTCAGTCTTGTGAAAGGAGCTCGGAAGAACGTCTTTTGCTTTATTGTTGCGACAGCACGGAAGATACGACGGTTTAATGGATTGGTTTGGATTTTGTCATGTATCTTTTTTAACGTGTTTAATCTAAAGAAAAAAATTAGTTTTAAACAATAAAAAAAAAAAACAGCCGGCTCATGTTTTGATTTCTTTTTTAATTTAACTGCCTCGAAGACTAGTCGTAGTTATAAAAGTAGAAGAAGCCCCAGAGCAGCTCACGATTCCTTGTACAATAGAACTGAGCGTTTTAGTGTCGTCGAATTTTTTGAGCAATCGATATGAATTGTATTTAATTATAGTAATAGGCTCATTTAGACGATTAAGAAGCTTACTAAATTATACACATTACTGGAATTACGTTGAATTAAATGTGTTTAACCGAAACAAAACAATTTGCTGGATGTAATCTATTCATACTTTCAATTTTTTAGAATACTATTTAAAATATATTTCCTCACTATAAAACGAAAATTTATAAAAAAAATTTACAAATATACTTAAAATTTATTAAATTGATTGCCAGTCCTCTAGAGGTTAACTGAATAAAAGTTAAAAGTCGATAAGCGCTCTAAGTTAATAATTCCCAATATGAAGAAAGACTTACTAAAAGCTGTATAATCCTTAATATATTTTTTATCTTTATTATTATCAATTACAAGTACATTTTAAAATAATATTTCTTATCATTAACAATAATACAAATCAGATTTCAATATAATTTATAGATCTGCCTTTTAATCATCTATTTTCGCAGTTAAATTCCATGAAAATTCAGTCTAAAAGTAGGTAAGACACGTACTCGAAATTAATTCTCGTCGAATTTGCGCACATAAAATTACAGACAGCTATCGGCGCGACATTACAGTCCGCGTCGATAAAAAGCAACTCGTGCATGGAACAACCAAAAGAGCTTTACGTTACTTGATGATTCGTGTGCAGAATTTTCATTGACATTCAAATTATTCTTCATCGACGTTTCAAGCGTGTGAACCTAGAGAAGTCTATATTATCATTCCACAGGGTGCTCCCATGGAAAAGCCGATCAAGTTTCTCTGCTTCCGCGAGTGTGATTTCCATGGCAATGTGAAAATTGAAAAAGGCGACCTACATCGTACTCTCTATTTAATGACGATTTTCTCTTCATCCTCTCTTTTTAAGCCTGTCTCGATTCCTGTCTCTGCTGTTCTATGTCTATCTTTCTCTTAGTCTTTCTCTTTGTCTCTTTCAACGACGAAATCGAATTTCAGGCTGTTTAATTTTCAATAACGCCCCGCGGCTTCTCACTCACGAAAATTCATTTGGTTATCGATTTCGGATTTTACCTATCCACCTTCCGACTACTACGTGAAAGCTTCAATTGTTCTATGGGCAAGGAGGTTGAGGGGTTGAATCTCTGCTGTCTCTCAGCGGAAGCCATAGTACAACTATATATAGCTGGATCTGCGACAGTGCCAAACGAAAGCTTTCCAGAAGCGCAGACCTGAATGATCCTCATCGTTTCTTGTGGACGCCAGACGTTTAAGGATTATAGGGAAGAATAATTTACGAGAACAGTTTTAGTTTGTACTTTAATGAAGCTGTTGCACCGTCTCCGAGGTGGAAACTTTTCGATTTTAAGTCTAATATTTTGCGAATTTTAGCGCAAGGACCTATTGCACTACCCGCGTTATCAAATTAAAGCGAAGGAAGTCGCATCGGCGTTTAATTTCATTGCGGGGTACTCAACACGCGCGGGCGCCTCACTCCTCCGCCTATCCTCCGATAACATACTAACTATTTCAAAACTCCGAAAACTTTAATCTCCGCGAAACTCAAATGAGCAAAGTAAATTAGAAACTTTGGATTTTGGAGGACCGAGATAAGTCGTTTTTTTTTGCAAGAGGAATCGAGACTCTAGGAAGCATCGGCCATTCATACAGGCAGCGGTCATATTGTCAACGCGAGCGCTGCTTTTCCATTTCCTCGGCGCGGAAATGAAAAAGTCGCAGGTGACACGCCCGCCATGCGCTCGGCAATTTATTGAATGGAGGCCGCTTCGCTCCATTATTCTTTTTCTCCGCGTGGGTTTCCTCCCTCTTTTCGGATAGTCGGTGGGCATTCATCAACAGGCGCTGATGCTGCCGCTGCTGCACACATATGCGGTTGGAATAGCGAAAGCGATATTCGCTGGATGCGAATAGTTTGGCTGCGCGAGTTATTGGACTACGGGCGGAGCTGAATTATTTTATTCATTTCGCGAGTCTTGTAAATTAAATGAGGGACAGCCAACCAAGCTGAAATATCGCGGACTATCGTGATTCATGTACAGATATGGATTTTGTAAATTATGTGAAAATTTAAAGAAAATTCGTCATGTCACTGTTTTGAAATTTGCTTGCATTACACATCGAAATGATCCGCGTTATGCTAGTGATTGAAAAATATGTACGGTAATTTTATTCAATACCAAAAAAGTTTTATGTCATTTTGAAGGTTTTTCGTTAGTTACGATGCCAAAATTTAGAGGATATTATGATCTAATTTGTCATGGTGAACTTATGGTTAGGCTATGTGATCACTGTCTGGATGTGAATTATCGAAGATCAAAGCTGTAAAAATTAATATAACTAGTTTTTATAAAGTAGTTCCGAAAGGTGGTCTACTAATTGCTTTCTATAGGATCATAAGTTTTTGCTTATCATAAGTAAAAAGTCGCATAAAATTATTTTCCTTTAGTAATGACACAAATTAAATTTTTTTTTAGAAATTTAACGTAGTAAATAGTTCTAATTCAATTTTGCTACTACATTTTTTATTTTTTTCGGTAAAAATTTAGTATTTAATTATTACTTTATTATGTGAAGTAGAAGATATGAAAAATTTCATTTTTTTTTAAACACCCACAGATAACACCAATTTTCAAATTCGACAATATACGCACACACTAGTTCTTCTTTTTTTAAAATAAAGTTTTGTAATTTAAATGCATAATACTGCTTTAATAAGATTGCTTATTCATATTGGCTAGTGATATCTCCTTTTTGAATTCTGAATGAGCAGTGGCAAACTTGTGTCCATTCACTAAGTAGAAATTGCATGTATAAATAATGACAACTAAGCTTGAACCATCAGACTTAGGACTGCCTTGATACAGTAAACTATAATATCGTCTAAACGACGTAAATGACAATGTAAGGTCGAAATTCAAACAATTATCCAACATGATAAATAATCAACACCAAAGCCTCGAAAAAACTAGGATTGTATTTGTTTAATTTGTAGCTTTAAATTATTTGTAAATAACACTCACATTTGTAAATAACCTGACTTACACCTGAATATATTGCAAGAATTTAAATTAAAACTGTTTTCAAAGCTTGGAACGACATATTAGAACCGAGTCCGAAACATCAACATTAAAAAGAACGCTTAAAAAAACAATTTGAAAGATGTTTTTAGGAACCTTAACAACGTAATTTTACACAATAAGAGCCCCTTCAAGGTGCCAATCGGCAGCAAACATCGTTATTTCGTCGGATAAAAGATGTCAGAAGACCCAAGCGGAGAGAGAGAGCCTCTCCAATCTCGACCGTATAATGACCATAATCGGCCGAAACAATCGCGGCGCCCCCATTAAGTTTCTCGAAATTGAATTGTTCCGTACGAGACGAATCTCTCGAGGACGTCCGATGAGAATTGAAAGCTTTGATAATTTCGCCTCGTTACAAAACACCGCTTCCACCTCTCCGATCTTCCTCTTTATCTATCTTTCGCCTTCTTCCGTAAGCCTCCCCAGGGGGAGGGAGATACCCTCAGAAAACCTTTCGCATTAATTTATTCACGGCAGCAGCGTCGCCAAGGATCTAGTTTCGAGCGAATGATGAATGTTTCGCGAGGCCTCTCGCGAGATAGAGAGCTCGTTCCACTCACGGAGGCTTGTAATTTTGCTCTCCTGACTAATTTGCCCTTACTCGGCCGACCGCGAGAAGAATAGAAATTAAAAATCGGGCAAAAGTTTTTAGTTTCTTGAATTAACGCTGCCGCGGTTCTTTGACTTGGCGGGAGGACTGACCGAGGTATTGTTATCTGAAATGACCGATATTTTCAAATTGGTTAGAATGTGACAAATGGTATAAAAACGTTTGAAAATACTTATGTGTTATAAATCGGTTATTATGGTAAAGTGATTTTTGGTAAAGCGATTACTTTGTTAAAACGATCATATAATTGCAATATATCACCAAATTCCAATTACAATTTAATTCAAATTTCAATTCAACACAACAATACTGTTGTCCCTTTCAAAAATAAATGTAAGTATATAAATGGATACGTGATACATTCGTCATGTAATAAATCAAGATTGTAAGTACGATTGCATTGAGTCTTTTCTTCAAGCTAAAACCTTGTACCATCGCTGCATCAACAGATTTAACTATTTACATTAAAGGCGAGGGGTTGAAGAGTCACAAAGTACACGTGAGCGAAGGAAAAGGGCGTAATTTTATCAGGGTAATCAATAGCAAAAAAGACCAGACTACGGAAAAGAGAAGAAGAGAACAGAGAATCACGTGTAGCAGCAACTCCAGCAGTCGGAGCTTACACGCAAGAAAGTACCAGGACAAATATTTACGCTCTTATAATAACGAGATCAAAGGAGGCCAAGGGATAAAAACGAATGACGCTATAGCGCTGTGGAATAAAACTGCTCCCTCTCATTCTATCTGTCTGCTTGTCTGTCTGCTTCACACGCTTCTCGCACCTTCTCTCACTCTTGAATAAAGTAATAGGAAATGCAAAACTATGTTGCTCATTCGAAGGGACCCAGCAAAAATGACCAAACGCTATTCTCTTTCTTTTTTCTCTCTCATGAAAAAACGAGATATTAAAAATGATCCAGCTGCAAGTATATTTTATAAAGCGTGATGACTTCTATTCGAATAATTTTGCATGAGAGGAATAGCTAATCCACCGTTGTTCGTTGATATGCGACTCCCGCGATTGGATTTTAAAAAGTCGAATGTCGAAATGAGCCGAGGTTGTTTGCGCTAGTTTCTCTATCTAGCGTCACGCCTTAGCAACAAAATCTTCAGTATAGTAATCCAAGAGAAAAAATATTGTAGCCAATAGATAAAAATAATCAAAATCAAGCAAAATTTTTTTATTAAAATCACCGTTAATTTTTAACATGTAATATTTCATAAAAACCTTTTTTATATGCAAACGTTCGATTTTTATAAAGGCTTTAGATAAGAACTTACTTTTTGTTTCGAATTAGATTTTCCAATAATTCTCTACTGCGCATCTTGGCCAAGTTATAAAGATTTAAGTCAACCATGTTTTTGAGCCTTTTATGTTTAAACCTTTTTTTTTGTTTTTGTAAAATGATATCTTTTTGCCGAAGCAAATTGTATTACTTCCAAAAATTTTCAACGTACTTAAAGAAAATTTTCACTTGATTCAGATAAATCTATCATATTCGATGTAAAAGGATTTTCTTCTGAAAGCAAGAGTTTCTTTTTCAGTCAAAAATTAAGTCGCTTTCTTTCTAACATAAGTAGATTACGTTTAATTTCTGAATGTTACATTTCAATTGCAACTTTCAATTTAGAAAATATAAATTCTAAAAAATTCAATAGAAGAATAGTAAATCTAGCACTTTTATTCCGTTGTAATCTTATCAAGTCTCGCCGCACCTTTACCCAAACACTCTACATGGTGTTAAAAGGCATCTTATTCAGAAGATGTCCGATTTCTCGTGGGAAACAAGTCGAGGTGAAAGCCGATCGTAGAGGAATAGTCGATGACGCTTAAGGGAGACATTTGAGCTAGTTCATGGCAAAAGGTTCGATAATGAGCGAGTGAGCATGCGCCTGTGGTTTTGAAATCATCCCTCCCTCGAGGGAGAGGCATAAGTCTACCCCGACTGGAGAAAGCTGAGTATAAAGACTTAGCAAAGGTGTCATTCTCCTCTTCTCTTGCGAAGAAGTCATCTTTCTCGAGCTGGAATTTGCAATTGGCAGGAGAATTCGACGGACGGAAATTTCTCGTCGGAGAATGTTAAGAGGTAGGAAAGGGCTTACTTACACTACTTTTTTGCAGGTCCGAGAGTGGCTGGCTTTGTTTTATCGTTTATTGATCAGGTGGTTGGAATGTGGAAAGTTTTAAGAAGTTCTTTTACTCTTTCCCCTCTCGCACTCGTCTTTTGCTATTGGAGTTTTTCGCCTTTTTTATAATGCCTTCAATCTTGTTTTACCGAATAAAGTTTTTACTGTGACGCATACAAGCTTCTTCTTTTAGTCGTAGGAAAGTTTATGATCGATCATTCCGGCAGGGGTCAGTTCCAACTTACTGAGGTTGACGCATTTTCTTATTGCCACTGACTTAAGTAGCTTCTGTAATACCAACTTTATCCATATTTATAGGAGTATAATTAGACTGGTAACGTATTTGTAGCTTGAAATGATTCAATTAATGAATTTACTTTTTTATAATTCATTCTTAACTTTTGCTCTTTTTTCATAAAAAGCTAGTTCAAGGTGGTTGTTTTCTCGTGTAATGGTTACTTTACATTCGCTGCTATTTTCTTTTTTCCATTCATTGACAAAATTTTGAAAAATCAGTGTAATATTGAATTTTTTTATTACAGATGTGAAAAATAGTTCGAGGGTTATTTCAGGGTGTATGTATGGAAATTTCATAGCACATAAATAACAACTCTATATTACATACATTACACGTTATATAAATATATTGCCACTTCCACGCCAACTTAGGAGTTTCATAATTATCTTATTATTGATAATATTTTGGAATTTGACTGGTGTTTGGACAAGAAACGCGAAAATTCATATGTGAGTCATAAAAATATTGTGTATCATGAGTAAGTGAACCTCATTGCCCTTAAGTGGTTGTAGTACACGTATTCAACTCGTACTGCAAACTCTAAACTTTACGACATAAATGTTAAACATACTAATCAAAACTTTTAATTAAAGAAGTGAAATGAAATAATTGAAATCATATTATAATTTTTACAATAACCGAATACTTTTGAATAGTCAGCTAGCTAGTATCAATGTTCCTACTAGACAAAGAGATATTATAACGAATAAGTTCATCTAATCATTCGTAAGGGAATAATTTGTAACAACCTTTTCCTCAGTATGCAAATTCGAGCTCTTCGAAGTTCTTCACAGACGAAAAAGATCTGGCGCCCGATAGAGGTTCTCGATTGATGAAAAGACAAAGTACCGGTGCGAAGCGTCTCCTTAACGAAAGCGAGAGGAAGTGAGGGTAAAAGAGAGATGAACTGAATGGATAGTCAGGGGTGGAGGGGGTAAAGAACGGGAATTCTCGACGAAGACTTATGGATCTTAACTCCATTCAACGCTTCAAAAGACGAATAATCTCGAGACGAAAGGAGAGAGAACCCCTGCGACTTTCCGCCCTTGTCGCGGCGTAGATGACTGCTCCGACGTTGCGTTGTTTCCTTTCGATAAGCACAAAGAGCTCGGTCTCTTTCCGAACCAGGATAGCGCAACTAATTAAGCTTCGTCTGACTTCAAGGTATTCTTTTGGATTGAAATACGCAGCTTTCATTACTCAAAGTGGTAAAATAACGACCGCATTTTAAAGGTAAGTTTAAGAGAGCAAAGGAAATGGAAAATAAAAAGTTCTTGTGTCTATTCAATTATGTTTGAAGGGGGAGATGTAATAAACTTGAGAAATATATATTTTCATTTCCTTTGCAATGGAAACTTTTACTTTTTAGTTTTCTAAAGTAAATAGACTGTTAAAAGATCTTATAAAATTTTTATTTTTATATTAATGAAATGGTTGATGATTAAATATTAAGTAAGATATTTCATTTATGAATTGTAAAGTATTCTTAATATACTTTCTTCTTTTTTTTCCTAAAGAAATAAATTTAATTTTATAATAAACTCATTTTATTAATAAAAACAAAGTAAAAAAATACTCGTTAAATTTTAATTTACAAACTAGATTTATTTTAGCATACTTTTATACGAATTACAAGCAAAGTTACTAATAGAATAAAGAACTACATAAACTGTGTATACTTTTTATTATAATTATAATGTATTGTTTTAGATATAACTTTATAAAATGGCTATGTAATAAATTATAAGAATTTTATGAAACAAAGAGTTATAACGTTAATTACAATAGTCACTTAACCCAAAAGGGTTGAACAAAGTTTAGCTTAACTTTTTAATAAGCTTACGGCGCTAATTTCCGTACAATCGTGAACTTTAAAAACATAATACACTTAAAAACATTTAAGTTTGAAACAAACTTAGGAGTACAAAAAAGTGTGCTTAAAAATTGAAAAGTATAACCAACTCAGTATAACAAAAGTTTTTTCACGCGTTGGAAAAAGTGCACTGATTTACAAGAGCAAGGATTATTCTTACCGAAACTTTTTTGATACCCCATTTAAAATGAGCAATCTACTGATTTGTCTTATGCATATGCAGCTAAAGGTCCCCTTTGAAGATTTATAGCTTTTTCCCGAACAAAAATATTGGATGTCAGGTTGCTCTTAACCACTCTTTCCAAAATTGGTTTAAATGAGAAAGCACCAATTTGTTAAAGAGTGAGTTACCCCAAAAAAGTTAGATGTTCGTTTGACAAAATTATTACGACCAACATATTTATATCGGTATCTTTAGTGGCCAATAAATTTATAGGAAAGGGAAATAAATAAACCATAAATTAAATTTCTTAAATAGTGTATAACTATAAATCATGTGGTTAATTGAACTATATTTATTATATATAAATTATCTTTGATACTTGCTTTACTTTCATAAATTTAAAGATTCTGTTACGTTTATATCAAAGAAAATAAGTGCAATAGAATTTTTTCTTCAAAGAATTTAATTTATATCTCATAATTGTGAAAATTATATATATTTAAATTATACTAAGTTCTAATTTTATCGACATAATATACAGCAACTACAAATCTAGACTGGATACATTAATTTAGGTGATAATTAATTTCGGTTTCTAAAAGAAATAAGAAGAACTAACTATTTTTTCAGTTTGAAAAAAGAAAATCATGCTTATTCTGCTAAAGTTATATCTTTTTCAATGATTGTTTGTATTATAAAACAAAGGAAGAAAAAATTTCATGCAAAGCGCAATATCATCTACGGAATTTTATCTTACTATTGAATCAGCAACACGCTTCAAAAGTTTTCATATTTTTCTAAATTATTATATTAACTGCTTACACAACTATTAATATTTAATGACAATTGAAACTTGAGTCGTTTGATAGTCGAAACTTCGACTTTCCGAAACCCAATACAACTTTATGCAAAGCTAGCTCCCAGGAAATCACCAGTGGAGAGGATACTTTCACATACCAGACGCCAGAGGGTATAATCTGTGAAACTACAGGCAAACCTAGAAACTGGTTAATGACGCGAAGTAGAAGAGGAAGGCAAGAGGACAGAGAGAAAGAGAAAGTAAGGAACAAGCACAGATAGCGTGGCCCAATTATAAGACGGGGGGAGGTAGCGAACGGCAGGGTTAGAATATCCCCGACTTGAGCGAGGCCTCTTAGAGGCGGCGAAAGAGAACCACAAGTTCTCCAAGGAGAATTCTCTCTGTTGGTCATCAAGCTTTCAAGGGAAATGAGAGAGAAGGAGAGCACCTTTGATAGAGGGTACTCATGCACAAGGATCCTTAAACGATGTTCGAATCGACTTTGCGATGAGTTTCCTCTATGAAAGCAAATGCGAGCCTGTACGTATCTCTATGTGCGCGCTTCTCCGCAGCGTCAGTTACACCATAAAACCGATTATACACGTTTTCAGCAAATACCGAAGATTTACTATTAATTCGGTTGACTCGTACTACTAAATTTGTACTTGTTCTAGTTCATTTTGTGCTCTAACTCTCGTAGTTTCCTAAATAAAAATTTGTAAAACTACTTAAGTTACTAGAAATTCTTTAAATACTTAAAACAGAATTTTTCGATAAAGTTCGTTCATCACAAATTTGGTCCAAAATATATTTTCTACGAAGATAAGATACTCTTATCTTCCTGCCGGATTTACTTTTAAGTGTAATGAAAAGATGCATATTTTGCAAAAATACTTGTAAAACAGCTTACTATTCGTTTACATTACTTTTCAAAATATTGAGAAAAAATATACTACATAAATTACAAAATCTTTTCATAATTATATGCAGAAGAATTTTCCATATACTTTTTAATGCAATCATTTATTGCTAATTCATCCATAAATAATATGCATTTTAACCAATATCACATATTTATGAACTAATTTATTCATTGGATTAAATACTTATTCATATGATTATTCAATAACAAATAAGTGTATTGAATAATTCACAATAATTATTTCTTGTAAAATCTAAAATTACTAATCGAAGTGTTCTTAGGAAGAAGGGCTATAAGTACTTTAAGTATACAGAGAAGTACCGTTCTTCCTAAGAACGCAATTTATGATTTATAATCATAAAGTATATTTAAACTATTCTAAAATTTAAATTATAAATTTTTTCTACTAAATCAATATTATTTTTTCTACATCTGAAAAGCTATCATTGAATTTAATTTTTTTATCAAAATAAAATTTTTAAATAACGATTAAATTTAATTATATAATTATTAATAAAACTTCAAAGAAAAAGTAGATTTTATATAAAATTGTTTAAAAATGAGGGAACAAAGGAAGAGTATAATTAATATAAAATGAAAAGCGTTTATTGAGGTAAAGCTCGACCTTTATAGGCAGTATATACTAACATCGAAAAAAATAAAGCTACAGGACGTCTGTTTAGAAAATTACGATATAAGTCAGCTTAAATAAAAAATAGGAAGTAATCAAATGTAGTTTATGCTATTATTAAATATATTTGTAGTAACAACGTTTACTTGCGTTGATGTAACTATTATTAATTTTTGTGGTATTAAAGGCGACTTCCACAGTACTACGTTGAATGTAAATAGTTTTCTTTTTTAATGAATGATTATTGTCCTTTTCAATACTTGAATAAACGAAAATTTAATTCTCATTAAAAAAAAGTCACTCAAAATTTACAGAATTGATTAATATTCTCTCTCGGTCACTACCGAAGTATATCATATCTTTGTTGTGTTGCCCAAATCACCATTTTCATTAAACCTGTCGGAGCTATGAAAATATAGCTAAATATTCACACATTTATGATTGATAAATTAATTATTTATTAATATAAATTTATGTTATTGTTGTTTACATAAAATATCTAACAAAATTACAGAAATAACTAATGTTATTTCGAAATAACTTTAACAATTATGAATTTTAAAACGTTTGAGATGTCTAATAATGTTACAATATTTAGAAACTTAGGACAAGTTGTTTAATTACTTCAAATTTAAGTATAAACTATACTTTATATTTATTATTCAACACAAACATTTAGATTACCAATTATCAATTGAATAATTAGAATTTAGATTATCAATTGAATAATTAGAATTTAGATAATCAATTGAATAATTAGAACTTTAATGTGCAATTAAATAATATTTTATATATATTCATCTTGTATAATAAATGAAAAGCTACCACCAATTTATTAGTAGCAGAAAAATCAATTGTATAAAATAAAATGAAATTCAGATAGTTTAAAAATTATTTTCAATCCGCATTTCCAACAAAAAAGTAAGAATAAATTATTGCAGGTCGAAATTGGTATTACAGATACTGTCGCAAGGAAAAACTTGGAGCGCGAAGCAGTAGTATTTACGAGTTACGTACGAGGCGGGACACGTGTGCCTACCCATACACATTCACGAAAGGAGGATCACGTTGCGTAGAAAGATAGAGACACAGTGTACAGCAAGTCAACGACGCCAGCAGGCTTGCTCTCTGTCTCTGTTTTCGCTAGGAAGAGAAAGACAGAGCGTACATGTGGATGCGCATGCGATTATGTGTGTATGCGTGTGCACATATGTGTGTGAGAATGAAAGAGAGAGAGAGAGAGAGAGAGGAAGAGAGCAAGCGGGACTACCACCACGACGCCAAGGGGGCGCCTATCGACCCACTCACACAGTGGCTAACTACCCCTCGTGTGTGCTCGGCGAGGGAGTGGAAGAGACCAGAGGCGCGCCCGCGCGCCGGTATTACGAGCTCCGATGCGCTACTACATTACCACTTCGCTCCGGAACTAAAGTGTCTACGTGCCCGTTCTTTCTCCCGCTCACCTCGTGTGGACGAATGTAGGGAAGTGGACGAGAGATGCAGATAAGGAGGCGGTGAACTGGAAAAAAAGAAACGGAATCTTTACGGAGCTAGAGAGAGAGAGAGAGAGAGGAGAAAATACAGGCGCAGCCGAGCCCGAAAGCTAGAGAGATCCGAACGAAAAATAGACAGGCAGAGGGGCGTGATGCGTTTCGAGGCGAAAAGTGGATACTGGAGGCAGAAGGAGGCGGAGATGGGACCGAAGATTTTCTCTTTCGCAATGTGCCACTTTGCCGTAATTAAGTTCCCTGATGAACGAACGTGCGCGCACTTTGATAAACGCCGCGCTTTAATTTTCAGACGGGCTGCGCTCTGCTGCAGAAGCGTAGATTTTAAGCAGCCCACTGTATACAAGTGGCTTGTATACAAGGAGCCCTTCAGAGTGCTCGCAAATTGTATAAACAAAAATTATAGCAGTGTGCATCGTGCTCGAGCTAAGTGATTATTTAGGCGGAAGTAAGAGGGACAATGCACCATGAGTAATTGAATCAATATTGAAACTTAATAGATGTTTGTTCGTAAATATTTGTTAAAAATGGTAAGTTTTTCAGATTATTTACCGAGAAAAAAAAAGATTAAAATACAATTGAAAGAAAAATATTTAAAAAAAAGAACGTATAAGAAAATAATTTTTAGAATGACTCTGAAATGATATAATACTTTACTTAATATTATACATAATAACGTAATATAGATAATTTACTAAAATAATGTAAATTATATTAACATTTATATCTCAAAGTTAAAATCAATGATCAGGATATACCATATAAATAATTAGATATTACGCCCTTCACGATATTTATTATTCTCAATTTCAATTCTGTCATATTGATCTTTTACAAAAATTATTGTCATTACCGAAGGGGGACACGATTATTAAGACATTTTTTATTTGAGTCCTACGTTAATGTTTTATTTAAGTTGTATATTTGAAAGTTCATATAAATAGTGTTCATATAAAAACTTCTTAAAATTCTAAATGTATTAATCAGAATTATTTGACTTTCTCATAACTATCTTTTGAAATATCATACACATTAATTATTATTTTATTCTAAATTATAAAATAAATAATTTTAAATTTTGAGGTTTTAAAACTTGATCTATCATAATTTGCTGTGATGCTAGATAAGCATACTAATCTTTGGCTACCTAATCTAGTAGATATTAAATTTCATTATCTAAATTAAATATTTTAATTTCAAAGAAATCTAAAAATAATTTTTTATTTTATGAAAAATTAAAAATTTTTGATTTCTAAACAATGTTAGAAAAGTGTTTGAAATAATCACTTGAAATTCGTACTGTAAATGTTTACAATAATATAAAATTTTATTCAAATGCCATAGTATTACTTAAAATTTATTTGAGAAAGCTTTGTTCTAACGAGTTAGCAGCGTACTTTTTTATCTTAAACTTTAATTGTGTAACGTTACGATTTATTGATCGGCAAGCAAAGAAAATTCAGGTCAGTAAACAATAAGAAAAAATAAAAGAACCAATAAGACAGAAGCTACCTCCCGAAGCTAAAAATCACTCTTACCCAGTTTAGAATTACAGACTCAATATTTTTCAAGCGCCAATGAAGGGAAACAAAAGGCAATAACCCAGCGAGTTCGTAAAAAGCAGACACGCTCGTCGAAAAAGATTCCCGATAATTCGCACAATCTGCGATAATACCCTTGAGGACTCGTCGGGTCGAACTCCAGCCAGAAAGAGAAAAGCGTTCGGAAACGCGCGCCGACCTAAAAGCATCGGCGTAAATGCGCCCATCCAAATACATGCAAATGCTCCCTCACACACGCAAACGCACGTAAATTACGGCTCATCTCATTCAAAGCCGCGTGTACGTAAATACGCACACAGTTCCAAAGATAGTTCCCACTGTAATTTGAAGAATCCGTTTTCAACATTGCGCTAAAGTGCGCGCCCCAGGTGCCATGGCTGTTGCCATCAATGCGCGCCGCGGAATAAAGCGAGAGCCATACGAGCTCTGCGCGCTTCCCTCCGCGCTGTTACCATCCCCAATGGCATTGTATTTACGTAAATTCGCGCACGAACTAGAGAGAGAGAACCGAGCGCGGAGAGGCGAATTTTCTCTCATACAGTATGGGTTTTTTGCCGCCATTCGTTAGTTTCATTTTGCCCGCTGGTGCCGCGCGAGCCTACGTTTCATTTTTCATCTTGAGTGGAAAAAGTTTACAAAGTTGTTTTGTAATTTTGGTTGTATATTGGTGGCACCATTCATCGTGCCGCGTATATCGACGGCAGTTTCGATGTGTGCGTTGGGTTATATAAGGGCGGCGGAGAAACGAATGGCTTTTTACCAACGCGGAGACAAGGAAGCTTGTAGCAGTCAGATGCTTTCAGGATACGCGCAGAGGAAAGTGACCCCGAGCTCTGCTCTGCGGTGCTTCGTTTGCATACTTTAATTTCCCTGGAGATTGAGAAATGAAAATCTTTCTGTAAATCGTACGCTTTTTTCTTTTTCTTTTTTTTTTTGTTTTGGCTTTGCAATCGAAAAGGGATTTTGGAAGTAAACGTAGTGAAACTACGGACTAATGTTAATTAAAGTCAAAACTATATTTTGGATGGTAGCTTAAAAATTGAGACGTAAATCCGAAACGGTCATAATTTGGTAAATTTCCTTATTCAACAATCTTAATTGACACAATCATCGCAACGTCGCAAGCGCTTAATTTTCCGAAAATTACTTCAACTTGGCCCAATTTTTAATTATCATTTCTCAGCATCCAACTCTAATAACTTTACCCGAGCGCGCGCCTACGCCGAGGCGACTCAGTTATTTTGATTTCAAAGGGAAGCATTCAGAGAGCATGATTAAATCGACTTTCCTCTCTCGCAGCATCTCCTGGCCCCGTTTACCCTATCTCCATTGCATCGCGTTTTTTTTTACCAGCTCGCGCATTATCTCTCTCTGCCTCACGGCCTCAATGAACTTCTGTATCTCGTCTCGCTCGGTAGGTCCGAGCTATCTCGGGCATCCGCCATTACATTAATGTTTCAAAAGCCCCGGCCACTACTTCGCTCTCGGTTGTTTATCCTACGCCAGCCGGGCAAGGAACTGGCTCTGCCGTTCTCCCCCGAGTAATTAAATAATCATTCTGAAGTGCACCAGAACGCAATTCGCCGCTGCTCCTCGTGCCTGTTACATTATGCGACGGCGCGGGCTTAGCGCCTCTGTATGCGGGGTGCGTGTCTTCTAAACGAGACGCAGCGCGAATTGTTTACGATTAAGATGTCAGGAGTTGGGTTATTGATGCGAATTTTAGTTTGCAGTTGCTACTGTTCTTTATGTTATCTTCGATTAAATTTTGGAAGAATTTCGATATTCAACTTTATTTTAATATCATTTTAGCTTCAATTTCCGTTTGCTGCTGCGATTAGTATTTTATCCTTTTATCTGCATGCACAGGTATATGTGTGGATATTCAAAATATTATTGTGACATTAGCTTACCGAATTGAATAAAAATACTACTATCATTGTTTTTTTTTTTTTGTTCAATAAAGTGCTACGGATATTAATAATGTATAATATTTGTCGATATCATTTATCATAAATGTTTGTTTATATTACTGTTTAATATTATCTTCGATCTTTGTAATAAGAAAATAAAAAGACTTACTAGTATATGCATTAAATCTGTTTAGAAATTTACCTTATCAATATTTTAGAAACTATTTTTCGTATAATGGAGAAGTAAAGGCATACAAATAGAAAAATATATTTCAAATTATATTTTCAGTATTCAGTATTTAATAAATATATTGTAAGGTAAATATATTTTTATACGCTGAACAATTTTTTATAATATACATAGTAAATATAACTACACACAAGAAAAATATATAACTTTATGTTGTTACTGTCAGAAACTCGCAAACTTTAGTGCAATTACACTGTGTAAAACAATAGTACAGAATATTCTGTATTTGTAGAGCTCATTTTGCTAGCTTTGAAGTTGGAACTATCTAATAAAATGCATATTCCCTTTTTCATCGTCCAAACAGTATGTTAAATTTCTGCATTTTTATGAACGACTCAACTTTCATGAAAATCTCTTTTACTACACGTTACACAATTCAAACTGCTACACCGAAATACTAAATAATTAAATATTATAGTTTGGATTATACAAACTAAAATATTTTGTAAAAACTTTGTATCTGTAACATTCAAATCATAAGATTTTATTTTGAAAAAACAACTGTTATGCTTGTCTTTATTTTTGCGTTATTTTATTATCAATTGCGCACAAAAAAATTCACGATCCGCGCACTACAAACTTTAAATATGAAATATATTCCGCAAACTCGTGGCCAAACATTCCGAAAATGTGAAAATCGTGCCAAAAAGTGAAAATTTTTCAAGTGCTGAAATTCTGGAGCTCTAAAAATAACCCCTCCGAATTTTCACGACAGAGCAAGGCTGAATTTTTATTTGACGCACCGTAACCAACAGTAATTCGTTTTCAAAGAGCGTGCACCCACGCAGTCTGCGGGAGCAACTGGGGATTAAACCAATTTTATAGGTGCATCGAAATGCGGGTAAATAATAATGGAAGTCAGGAAAAAAGAGATAGCGAGAGATGAGAAAAAAGAGTAAACCACGGATAAAATGTTAAAATAACATGAATGTTCGTAGGCACAATAATTGTAGTTGAAACGGCCCGTAAGCGAGCCAAAGTGAATTTGCCACGAGGTTCACAAGGGCGTGAGGGGAAGAGACAGGGCGTGGGTGGACGATCAATCTAGAGCTGAGAGGGTTACTCTAGCGTAACGCGATTGTATTGGATTAAAGAAGCTCAATTGTTTGAGTTTGGAAAATTTATCATATTGTTTGCAGATATTATCATAGCTAGTATGTTTGTATCATCTCAAGCTTATTAGATCAAAAGTTTTAACAAAAATATTAGAAAAAGATATTTTTACTTCCTTACTTCTTATTTTATTTGAGCTCAGATGAAATGTTTTGTTCTTTATAACTTAAAGGTGTTAATGAACTTAAGATGTCCCTTTGCCTTTGTTTTGCGACTTCTATAATTTAATCTTGTGAAATGTGTACACTCACATTTCCTCCCTTTTCTTTTCGAGAAGAATTTCAAGTCTTATGTTGCTCACTCTTATACGAGCAAAGAAACTGAAAAAGTCACTCTGCTGTTTTCAAAACTTTACGTGATCATCATCCAAGTGTCGCCCGACAAGAAACGAGATGAAAACCAATATAATGTACCATTGGATTTAAAAAGCTTTAAAAATGAAAAGCAATTTTTCTTTTAATATATATCTTTTGGTAAATTATAGAGTATTTACGTATTCTATGAAAAGATGACCATAAAATTTAATAGACTGTTTTTCTCTGAGTATATGTATGTATGTGCACGTGTGTACGTGAGAGTAAGAAAGTGTTTCTAAAAACTATGCTCAGTGCTACATGCTGTCGTAAAGTCGAAAAACAATAAAATACCAGAGGTCAGTATGCGTGTGCAGAAGGCAAAAAGCAACATTTTGACTCCGTTTCTTTTGGATGCCATGGATTTCAGAAAATTCCAAAATAATTTTATCAGAAGCGTAAAGGCAAACACGTCGCAGTTTAGCACGAAGGCATATTTTTCCTCCTCGCGGGGAAAGCTACATATACCTTTCCCATCGAGTTTTAAACATCGTTACGTCGGCCGCGAAACACCGAGTGTAAAATCGAAATTGCGAGCACCTGGAAAAAGAGTCTAAAAAAACGGGCGAGCTTTGAATACGAATTAAACTTGCGCACGCAGGGCTCTTTCTAGCGCAAGCTTTTACGCATTGTCAGCGGCAGCTTTTTATCGTTTCGCCGCAAATGGGGAAAGTCTTTAAATTGAAATGCCACTTAAAGGGGAGCAGACAAGATAAAAACGAAAGACAATGGCTTCTGCGCAAACGCACGCGCAGTTCTTAATATTACGACGCTGCGCTCTAGACCAAATTAGAGTAATTAATTTTTAAATACTATCGGAGATTGTGACTTTAATTCTTTTTGTTGATGGAAAGTTAATAGGAATTTTAATTGTAGACTGCAAAATTAATATTTTAGAATGATTTATCAAATGTTTACAAAAAGTATAGTGCATGTGTGTAATATATGTATATATTTGTCTTTCGTTAAAATTTTTCACTTATCATCATTAAAAATAAAAAGAATAAGTTATTAAAGAAAAATCGGACATTTTCAAAGCAAAATAAAAGATACAATAAACAAGTTTAAAAACTTTTGACATTCGCAAAAAGTTAGTATTTCATATTTGACATGTATTTTTTTATTTTTCTTGTATATCTAACAAAACCAGAGATATTTACTTTTAAAAAATGGTCTTTTTTGATAAAATTTTCGAGAAAATTTAAATATTAGTCTATCTATACCTACGTATATCTAAAAAGTTAATCAAATATAAAATTAAAATACTGAAGCATTCATTGTACGAATTTATTGAAATTATTAATTATTTAATTGATATGAAACTAAATAATTTTACTAAATGAAAAGCAATTTCCAATAATAATGTTCATATAAACGGACAATTGATAACTCAAAAAACGAAACCACTTTTATTTTCTAACTATCACTGACAACGTTCAAGGGAACCATCCATCCAAATAAATTTTCAATCACCGAATAAAAAAACAACGGTATCAGTCGATAAAATAGAGCTCCCTCCGGTCCCTATGTACACGCGAAGTGATTAAAATATTAACACAGCATTTGAGTGAGCCAGTATTACGTGAAACAACAATATGTAAATTCAGCGGAACAGCTTAATCGAATCGCGCTAATTATTATCGGCTCAACGATACTACACCAGCAAATGAAACTCCCCCTTACTCTGCATACGACCAAGCTATCGCAAAAGCGTATTAATATACACAGCGAGTCCTTCGCGCGAAACAAATTCACAAGATTCCGAAATGAGACAGTAGCTTAATCAGTCAAGTTCGAATATCATATTCGAGGATGCCAACTCGAAGCTTCGCGTGACAACATGAATACTCACTCGGCTCGTTTAGTGGTCATGTAGAAGCGCTATTTTATCAGTTTATATAGGTATCGACTACTTCCTTCACGTGCTCGCTTGCCCGCTAGTTCGCACACCGTGTAGCTAGGCTGTATAGTACGCGAACGCGGATGTTTCGCAGCTGATGTAATTGTTATGGAACTTAAACTTCAGCCGAATGGAAAATTTGTCAAATTTTTAAATGGTAGAAATTGTTAAAATATTTCATCTTTTAAATATTA
Organism: Eupelmus urozonus; assembly: GCA_900480035.1. NCBI lineage: Eukaryota > Metazoa > Arthropoda > Insecta > Hymenoptera > Eupelmidae > Eupelmus > Eupelmus urozonus. The sequence goes on from UELX01001091.1 coordinate 44,102, forward strand.
TTTAAAATTTTTTATACGTCACCTAATATTAATGAAAATATATTTCACATGAAATTATACAATATAAATTGTTTTTTCATTTTTGTGTAATTAGATTATATTGTAGTGAATTTTTGGGTTGAAATTCTACATATGAAATTGTAATTTCATACACGAACTAATATTCATTTCGATGTAAAATTTTTGTGTAATTTGATATTGATTGCTGAATTGTGTTAATAATGAAACAAACAGTTTAGAGTACATAATTTGCTAAAAATTATTCAAATAATTTCAGATACGTTTCTGTTAATACAAAAATCTATCTAATTTCTACAATTGTAAATTGGTTAGATTTATTGATTAAAATATCATAAGTATTATCATGTATTGTACATCTTTTTGTTAAATTGAATTGATTTATATCAATAACTTGGAAAATAATTTTTATGTAATAAAAACTTGTTGATACTACAAAAATACTCAATAATAAATAAGTCATTGAAATTTCGCTATAAATAATGATTGCTTTTATCTATACACGATGGACATCAATATTACGAAAAAAAACATTTATCAAGTAATAATTTATAATTTTTTATAACTGTCACACGTTTCAATGATTTATTTCAGAATACTCATCAATAATATAATATCAAATAGTCGTAAATTATAGGTAGTGCATATCCTTGGTACACTTCTTATGTAAATGTTAATAACATTACATCAACAGCAATGTCACATATACAACAATATTCAAGATTAAATCATGAACAACGTCCCGAATTTGGCTGATATAAGGACGTACTTTCGCAAAATCAAATGCTAATATTTTTGCATAAAATTGAAGTATTTTGTTTGTAGGATCCATACGATAATCTCTGTAAAATATTAGGGCAGGTCAACGATCAAAAAACGAAGTTCGGAGATTTTAAAAATCGGATTTTTCAAATGTATTAGTACAGAGTCTTATGGCAGCGTACGTTTTTATTTTATACATTTTCATATTTGTCATACTTCTGCCCAATATTTTTTAATAAAAAAATAGATATATACTCTAGAGACTTTAAGGAAACTAAATACGTTCAGAAAAATTGGGGTTAACGAATGTTTGAAAAAGTTATTTAACGTTAATCTTAAAAAACGGTTTATCAAATAAATAATAGATAATTGCCTTTATTTACTCTTTTTATAACTGTATATGAAAAAATATCTTTAAAAGTATATGGAGCCCTTCGACGTACCCTTTATTTTCGCCCCTTTGTGAAAAAATAATTGTTACTGCTAGAAATTATTTAACTCGTTTATACAAGCAAATCATATTGTCATTATAATTAAAATTTTCTTTCACATTTTTATTTATAAACTAAATAAGATTTTAGTATATAAATTTAAGCAATAAATAAAAACCATAATAATATAACAAAGAGCTATTTTGTTCTCAAATTTACAATGTAATATTTGTGTAGTATTTAATTTCAAAAACTTTAGTAGTTCAGTAGTCACTTTGCTTTGACCCTAAATCTTAATTGGCCCAAAAAACTTTTAGCAAACTTTGAGTAAAAGTACGAATAATAACAATAATAGGCTCAAGAACAATACCTTACCGTTATATTCAACCATATTTAAACAGCAAATGAATGACTGAAAAAACTTCAAAGTTTTTCCAACTACTTTTCCTTAAAAGTTCTACTATAGTACGTTATTCGAGAACGTCAAGCAGACAATTCCTTTACAAAGCTTTAAATATCAAAGAAAAATGACCTCTTTCCTTTTGAGTTGTAAAGCTAAACGTAAGGATCAAGCGCCAAAAGGCTAAACTCGCCGGAACTTCAATTATAGCGGTCTAATTCAAAACGGCAGTTTTTTACTCATCCACATTAGTCATGACGAGAAAACTTTAAAGAGCCATTATGTGCTTGCCTTTCGTTGACCCTTTGTTTAAAATGAAATTTTAAATAACGCATTTGTTTAAAGAAAAAAACCGACGCTATTTCTATTTTGTAATAAACAAAATATTTAGATATGAAAATTTTATTAGTTTATTTTTTTTCTATGAATGTATTTTTAATAACAATTTTTGCAAGCTTAATATTTTTTTCTATTAAAGTCTTTAGATAAAATTCTAAGCAACACATTAAGTTTGTTATCTATAATAATTACACTACAAGGTTTTTTATTCCTTTCTCATTTTCCTTTAAAGAGACAAGTTAATAATCATAATGTATGATGAACATAGAGCTAAATTACTTTGATAAATTGCTAAAGGTAAATCTACAGAAACGAGACTTTGAAAAAGTAATTTCTCATTTTCTGCTGAAGAAAAACTGTTCTAGAAAAACTAGAAGTAATTTTGTTCTTAAGTATACGGGGTATATTTATTTTTGTCAACCATAATAAGTAAATAAGAAATGTGAACACAGTAACTCAAATTATTAAGTAGAAATGGTTAGATATGGTCAGCCTAGTAAACGTATTATCCTCAATTTTATTCTTTTACATTTAATTGTTAAGTAACATTCTATTTATTTGTTATTTAAAAACATTTTCTTTTAGTCAATAAGACGAAAATTTTGAGCACATAGTATAATTATATGTACACTCTTAAAGCGCCATTCACACACTAAGAGAGAAGCTCAGCAAGTGTCCGCTGCGAGCGTCAAAGGCTGACTCTTACACGAAGAGTGCACTTGTATACGAAATTATCAACAATGCAAATTAAGCACACAAGTACTCTCTCGTTCAAGCGATGGACTCATCACCCCAATGACTAGCACCCAATTACTTACGCATGTACTGCGAGCACATCACTACAAACGAACGGCATCACGCACAAACTACTCACCTGAAACACAAGAAAAGAATTCTCAGTATTAGATATATTTAAAATACATTAGAAAAATTAATTTTAACAGAAATAATTAAAGTCTCTTTCATGTATAATTGAATATTTATGAGATGAAAACATAATATACATAATAATATCTATATTTGATAACCTAATTGATAATTCTAAAATGTCATTATTAATTTAAGTATTTCAGTTAATTTTTGCTTACAATTTTAAAGTAACAAATGAATTTCGACATTTTCATATTTAATATTTTCAGCATTGGAGTTACTGCTTTTTTGTAAAATCAAAATGTATTATTCAATAGTTTTAATATATGCATATGTAAATTAGATATTCTATTGTAAGGACATGTGAGATGCAACTGACAGCAGAATATTTGCATGCGCATTCTATGTATTTTAATAAACTAGCACATCACGCGCGTCTGCACATATTTTCACGGTTATGATAAACAAATATCAGGTCGAATTATTTCGATAACAAAGTTCAGTCATAGATCTTTTATAGTAGAGCTTGAGGCGCTGTGCGCGCATAATTAAAAAAAAAACCATATCGAAGAGAAAACCTAGCTTTGCTTGAAGGCCGGTCAATTAGTTTTTCTGATAGAGATATTAATAATTTACATACATTGATTTTATATATGTATCTTAGATTAATTATCGTGTAATTTCGTTTTGTAAAAAAGAAAAAATTGTTCGCACACCGTGTAGCTAGACTGTATAGTACGCGAACGCGGATGTTTCGCAGCTGATATAATTGTTATGATGGAACTTCAGCCTCGTAGAAAATTTTTTGTATAAAAATGGATTTAAAATTTAAATAACAAAAAATTGAGAAGTTATTATGAACATAATTTATTTTCTTTTAAAAAATTTTCAAAAAATAAAAGCTTATTTAAAAGTTTTCTCTTTAAATTTGATGATTCTTTTATTCTTAAAGATAAAACAGACCCAAAATCTTTATTCAACATTCACCAAGCAGCAAAAGAAAGCCCAGGCAATTATCCGTGAAGCAACATCCCGTCCATTCGTTGTCACCTAATCTAAATAAATCCCGGGATCAAACGCCCCCAGCGAGCCCCACCCAAAACCCTCTTCATCGCCAAGCTAAGATAACGAAAAAAGATCTAAAGCAGCCGAACCATCTCACCGAAACACCAAAAGCCGCACTACAAATTACGTCGACGGGCGCTTGCGCCTCTGTGTATACAAGCAATCCTATCGATTAACGAGAAACACGCGGAGACTGCCGGACACCTCGAGAGGGATATTAACACCGTTGCTAATTAAGCACGCAGAGCTCGTCGACGATCGTTCAGCGTCAGGCCAATACTCCTCGGCGAGTAAAGCTACTGCAGCTCGTGATCCATTGAATTTTGCCGTTCAAGCCCATCTGAAATGTAACGCGGTGGGTTATTAGCCGGCACGCACGGGGATATAAATGCGCGCTGAAAAGGAGCGGAGCAATTAAGACGCCAAGAGGCCAGCTGCGCGCTCGGGAACTAATTGAAAACTTAAACCGGCAGCGAAGCGCCCGCGACACGGCTGCTCTAAACGGCAAACTCCGCGGATTCTTTTTAATAAGCCCTCCGAGTTTATCGCTTTGACGTTTCTTTTCTTATTTTGCTTGTTTTTTTTCCTTGTTTTTAATATCTTGAGTGACTTCGGCTCTCTGTAATCTTTAGTGAGATTAATTGAAGCAAGAATTAATTAGGTATTGACCGATGAGTTTTCTTGGTATTTTTGTTTTTTTAAGAAAATTGAAGAATTGTAAACAATTATTTGCAGTCTTGAATTGTAATGATGAAGAAAATACTTAAAAAATAGAAAATACTTTTCCGTTCTATTATGAGAGTTTTAATATATATAACATCCTTGTTATTTGAGAACTTTTAATAAATTTGTAAATAAGTTTCTCGATGAAAATCGTTTCTTATTAAAACAGTTACAAGTTCCGCAACTTCTTAACAAACATTAAATGAACGTAATGCAGTTGTATGATGACGCAATTATTAGTTTCACTATACCTCACTTCAGTTTGAAACTTTTATCTCTTACTTTTTGAATTCGAGAAACAGCTGTCTTACAATCTCGAAGAATGTAACGTTCTACAAAGTTGAATTTCATTGAATATCGACAACACAAAAGAATCGCCGGAAATTTTACACGATTTGTATCGGAAAAAGACTCGACAACTCTTTTTAAGCGCCACAAAGAATATTGTGCCCTAAAAATATAAAATTCTTTCCTCGAAAACGGTAAAAGCATTATCCTCACGTTCCATTTTATCGCAAATACTGATTTCTATTTTGACAACGAGCTCCGACTCTGCCAAATCACCCCGGAAACGTTGCCGCGCAGTTGCAAATATAGAAAAAAGAAAGGAACCCAGCGAGCGAAATATCAATAACGGAAAAATTCTTTCAAACGCTCGTTTTCCGAAGAGCACATTCTAAAACAGTGCAGGCCGGAATAACGATGAAATTCCATTTGAAAGCTCTGACCTCCTATTGCGCTAGTGAGCTCCCGCGTCGCTCGCTCTCGTCTTTCTCATTTTAAGCTGTACAAGCACACACTTTGAATAATGAGATTCGCGGGAGCGAGAGATGTAGCGCGGCCGAGCGAAAGAAGGGGAACGAGAGCGCCAGCGCGACTAGTGGCCTTCCCCAGCCTCTCTCTCTCTCACAAAGGGAATCGCGAAAATCCAGTCCTCCTTCTGCAGATTCGAAGGAACACATCGCCCCGCGATAGACTCTTCCGCGTGCGCGTATTTTATTCATCCAAAGATGAAACCGCCCCGAATAACGAAAATGTCTATGCGCATACTTCCCTTGGCTCACTGCGGTATACGTATTTACATTTTCCGAGTGCCATCCCCCGGGCCGCTTTTGCGCGAAATCGAAACTACTTGACAGGAGAGCCAAGAGAGAGATAGAGAGAGAGAGAGAGACAGCTCGTCAAAGAGGAGGGCGAGCATTTAAAGGCCCCTGACTTTAATCGGATGAAGTTTTCGAGTTACGCGGCGCTGCGGACAGAAGAGGCCGCCTTTTGCGCGCTCGTCGCTTTTCCGCGCTCGCTTGTATCTATCGCTCGAGGAGGGCGCTCGAGGAATATACGCGAGTTCGGCTGCAAGAGAGTGAAAACGGTAAAAACGGTCTGGGGAAGAAGAGACGGGGGAATTCCAGACGACTGGCTTGTAACCGAAACTCCCGCGTTTGGGGGGAGACACGCTAAAATAATCCTTTTTAAAGGGAGCTGCGAGTGCTGAGAGTTTTGGAATTTCAAAGTTTCTTGGAGATGCTCATTTTTGCGGTAAAGTTTGAAGTGGAATTTAAGAATTTATTTGTCGGTTTGTTGTAGAATGGAATATAATTATTAATGGAATATAATTATTAATATAATTTCGGCTGTTAAGTAGCTTCTAATTTAGAGCGTAACAACATTTCAATAATTAGGCTTATCTAAATTGTATTAAATAAAAAAAAACCAACATGAATATAAATAATTCCTTGTATTTACAATCCAAGTTTAATTATGATGAATAAAGTTACAAGAATATAGCTTTATACAGAAATCAATAAATTATAGAGAGATCGAAAATCAATTCAATTATTTACGCCTGATGTACTTTTTGATATAGTAACTGATACTTTCATTGATGTTTTTCGCTATCAGCACGGTCAACATTACAAAGAATTCAAGCAGGTTGGTTACGATTAATACCCTTTTAGAGTTCCAACATTCTAATGGCTTCCATCACGTTAAAATTACGTTATAGAATTTTAATTTTAATTAAATGAAAATCTATAAATGTGCAATGAAAACAAATAATGAAGTTTATTTTTAAATATACAAAAATTATCGAAAAATTATCTGATTTTATCTTATCAAAGAAATGTACCATCAAATGTACCAACAAAATGTCAACATAATCTAAAGTGTATGTCCATTTTCATAAAATGTACCTGCTTTGCTATATATTTTATCTACTTAAAGTTATTAAATATTTATAAAAAAATTAAGAAAGCTTTCAAAAATATTTATTTTGTAAATTTAATAATCTTGAAAATTTATATCATATAAATAGGTATTTTCAGAACGGTTTAAGCTGTCGTACGAGTAAGACGTGTAGTTCGTTTGCTCTGATAGTAGTCTTCCGTGTTTACCAATACACACCGCGGTTCGGCCGCGGTGTATTTACTCTACATATTTAAATTAAATTTTGCGTTACTTCAACGAAATAGTTTTCGGCACATGATGGCCGGACAAAATACCAATAAAAGTGAAATAATAAAAGATCAAGATACTAGAATAGTGCAATCATCAACAAGTTCTCAAAGTAATGCTGAAAAATTAACTGTAAATAGTGATATGTCTCAACCTCAAAGCTCCAGCAGTGTCTTGACACTACCTGGAACACAAAACGACAGCAAAAAAAACAGTACCTTTTCCAGAGTTGTAAGTAATAGTATGTTTCCAAAGAAAACCCAAGCTAT
>UELX01001092.1:0-51423 GCA_900480035.1 Eupelmus urozonus
GTAAGTACAAAAAATTTATATTAATAAAAGCTATGATATACTACTTTAAATAGTAATAAATGTTTTATTCATTTTCAATGGTTTAAACTCAGGCTGGGGCCAGATTCTGTAAGCTTAGCGCAGCGTTATTTAAGGCGTTAAGTATACAAAAATTGGTTTCTGCACATGCGCAGCAGCGTTAAAAGGCAGAATAACGACAGCGTAAAGCTATAGAATCTGGCCCCAGGCCCTCTTAAGAAGCACAATAACTTATTCTATCGTATTAAATAAATTATAAACATTAAAAAAATTATTTATAAATAAATTACAATATGTCTTAATCCGTCCAATATAAATTTATGCATCAATAAAAAAGTTTGTCTTAATTTTAACACGAGCATATAGAAACGTATAGAAACTTACGAATACATACGAAAATGTACACAAGCGTACAGAATCATACGAAAATGTACTAATTTTTTTTCCATCCGAGTACAAAACAGCTATTGACTAATAATGTACCTTAAAGTACAATAATTATGCTTTCAAGAAAATATTTGGTTTTTTTGTAACAAATCAATAAAATGAGAGAAAATTACAAACTGATCAATGTCGTTATCTTAGTTTATTTTACTTTAAATACAAGATTTAAATTTAATCCAATTATTCATAATAATCGTTAAAAGAAGTTCTGCCAAAAACACAAAAGCAGAAATAGAATATCCTATACCCAAAATGCTTAATAGCCGTATAATGTTGAATGATTTTTCAACATTTTTTAATTCTTGCTTATTCTTTCTTATGTTAACTTTTGGGCTCTTTTTCTTGCGCAATTTGTACCAAATGCCAGATTCGTGAATCCTCCTTAGATTTCTTTTAAAGTTCTCAGCGTAAGGAGCTCCCCGTTCAAGTACAAAACTCATTTCTTTGCTAAAGATGACAGGGTTTGCAACTTTCATAGCAGGGTAGGTGCCCGTCGCATGGCGGTATTTATTGATGTAAGCTTCTGCATTCCAAATGCTGTCGATGCAAATAATATTTTTGTACATTCTCAGAGAATCTATGCATCTCAAAGTTTTATTTTCCGGCTGGATTTTTTTCTTTAAGCCCAAAAGATATTCATTCGTGGTGTTATTAAAGATTTCATGGTAGTTTATATCGTAATTATTGATGGAAATGGGAAAATCAGTTTTTAGGAGATGCTGATAAGAGTAGAATGATACTTCACCTATTTGAAGTCGTATGTTTAAAATAGCCGAATATAACATGTTACAATAATCGATGGATACAAAGAAAAGGCTTAAATACACAATTCTATCAGATGTTCTGTTCGATCGCAAATTTATTGTTGCTTTTAAAAGTAACTGAATGATATTAAAAGCTTTCCACTTTTCTTCCGTTAGTTTCAAGAAATGTGCTACGTATGTCAAGCCAAGAACAACAACAGAAATTAAAAATCCAATGAATAAAACTCCAAAGGAAATATTTACCAAGACGATCGGCACTACAGGAACGAGTGCTATCATTTGCTCACTTTCTGCTTCTATTTCTACTGATAGATATTTTTTTGATAATATTGAATTTATGTTTATCGGTATTCCAATCATGTTTATGTACTCCTTAGCGAAACCATTTCGGTAACTTTCGTAAATGGTGTGAACAGAAGTAATGTTAACTTCATAATTAAAAACTATGGTATAGTTCATAGCTTTAATTGCAATTTCAATTATTGGATAATGTAGTCCATCAATCTTCTTAGTTCCATTCATATATTTGCTAATCATGAAAAACGGTGGATAGTATGCGAAAGGTAGCTTCATAAGATAGCCGTTAACATTTCGTAATTTATGAGAAAAAATTTGTATGCTTGAATTAAAGGGACTTTTAATAATAATATTGTAAAATGGATTAAAATAAAAAAGAACTGGATTAGAATTAAATGTGTTATTACTTTTTAACATCAAAATAGAAAAGTCCAAATATTTTTTTGACCAAGCATACTTAAGAATCGATTCAATGTTATCGGTAAAATTGACATTTTCGTAAAAAGTAAAAACTAAATACTGCGGCCTCATGTGTATTTCTGATAATTGTGAGAGTAAATTTATTGAAGAACGTGTATAGTTATAATCTAAAGTATCAAATATAATAATTAACATAACCTGTCTGGGTTTCCTGAACACAGGCAATGACAATATTTTGTTTTCTTTGATAAAATTTAACTTTTTAATTCCAACAGTCATACTTGGAATTTCTCCCATTAATTTTTTATTGATGAAATTTTGTTCCTTGATATACTTTTCACCTATATTAGTAATAAAAAATGTTACTTGATAAGGTTTTATAACTTGCGGAATTTGCTTTGCAAGAGCACTTAGCCAGTTGCATGGAACGCAGTTAATATTAAAAATAAAAATAACATAGATAGTTAGAAATAAATACATTTCTACTTTACATATATCCAGTTTTTTCTTCAAAATTAAATATTTTTGCTACTACCTTCGAATTTGTTGAAGTAAACAATATTGCGCTTCTGTAAAAAAGTAATAACATGAAAATACAAAGTGTGTCGGACCTAGTTTATAATATTATTAAAAAAAGTAGATCATATCGTGGATATATTTGTGGATTAGGTGGCTTTTTTTAACAAATAAGATAAATATATCACAAGTATTGATTTAGAATAATATAGAAAAAAGAATAATTTAGATGCACCAACAGTGTAACTGTCATAAATAATAACAACTGTCACGCTTGAACGTAATTTATCTATGAAAATAAATAAATTTAAAGTAGGTTATAACTTGCCTTCGAGGCGCTACCGCGCCACTTGATTTATTTAAATATCTGATCTACTTCCTGATCAAAATTTATCCATTTAAAGTTGTTTTTGGTCGAGAAATAGTATTAAATTCATTTTTTTCATTAAGTAAAAGGAAAAATAAACAAGTTTTAGTGAAATTTAGTTTTGTTGCTCAGTAGAAAGATTTTTGAATTACAAAAAATCTAATGAAATTTCTCCGAGCAGTTTTAGGATATAATAACTGAAATATACAGTAGTAACTTACACGCGCTGTAAAATTATTGATACTAATACTTAATAAACTTAATACAGCATGCATAGATGAGGGGACAAGGATTTCACGAAACGAAGCATAAATATAGACTATCTAATTATCTTTATTTTTGTACATATATGAAATGATAATCGGCGGACCTATCGTAGTTTCAATCGGAAAATGATATGTCAAATTTCCAATCGCGGGGCTATTAATTAGCATGAACTGATTTTATCTAACTTTAACATACACGCACATGCTTACTTTAATTCGATTCTGTTAAATGCTTCGGATTAGCGACGGCGACGAATTTACAAGAGAGAAGTCGTACGCTATGTTACTTAGCTTAGGTACAAACGATCGCCGGCTGTTGGCTGCTTCGCTCGGGTTTCCAGGACGCTCTTCTGACCTCGACTCCTACGGGTGGATTTGGTCCAAACGGACTGGAGTTTATCGCTGGTCGATCCTCAACAAATCATCCAGTGGTCAAGCCTCGATGTTTCGTGTTCGTTTCTTAGGAGAGCGTGTCGTGCCTGATCGAGCCTTTGGTGAGGCATCCGTCCTGGTCAGCGGTCCCGAACGAAGAGAGCGAGCTCTTCAGCGTGCTTTCTCGGACCGACCGAAAATTGGAGCGCTGATGAGTCTCTCTCAATTCTGTCGAGTCATAATTAACTCGAGACTTGCGCGCAGCAATTGTTCTTGTTCTTGTTCTTTTTATTGGCCTTAGGTCCCTCTAGGGGATTCGGTATGCCACCATTCATGCGTAGTTGACCAGTGGGACTTTAATTTAATTTTTTTTTATTTTTTGATGTTTTTTTGACGGAAAACCTATAGTTGGCGATGTCACCACCCCAACCAACTGGACCTACAGCTTATAGTGGAATCCGAACCACTAGAGTTCTTTTTATGAAAAAAAGTCAGAGGTGCCCGCCTCGGGATTCGAACCCCGGCCCTTCGGGTCGAAAGACCGAGACTCTATCCACTGAGCTACCGTGGCTCTCTGTCGCGCAGCAATTGTAGTTTGCGGCGGGAATATTTGAATAACCCGTTACAGCGTCCTTTTTTATACTACAAGAATTTAGCTTTCTAGTTAATTAGTTATTAGTTATTAACAATGTTTTGTCGCATAAAAATATTGACTATGTTCAAAATAGGACTGCACATAGATATACTTACACGCACACACATACGCACGCACAAACACACCTGAAAAAACATAATTTAAAACATATTTTGCAGATAAATGACTTTAGGCTGTTTTATGTTTTGTAAAAACATATTAACCAATTTCTTTTCGATCATGCCTAAAGAAGAATCAATAAGCAGGACGTTGGATTTTCTATATCTGTCTAATTTTAGTTTTTCTAACTTTTTTCTCATACAAATCGATCGATTTATTTTAAACATTGGGAATTCTTTCTGATTTTATGTGAGACGCGTGCTTGTATAATAAAATTGTTAAATACTGAAGAATTTTCAGTGTACAATAAATAACAAGGTTGGTACTTTTTTATGAACTTCAATGTTCTAACTTAAAAAAAATTAATAATTACATTTTAATAAATAGATAAAGCAAAATCTTAATTAAAGATATGTTATCATTAAAATTATTGCATAAGCATAAATATGTACAAAAAAAAATTCTGTATACAAATTGTTCTGTTAAAAAATTTATTTTTAAAGCATTTAAGTAAATAAATATTTGGAAGTAAATTAGGAATCGAAAATAGGAATAAGTTGTTGGATTATTTAGAAAGGCAAGGCAAAAAAATAAAAACTCATCCATTAAGAAAGGTAATTCACATACAACTGTTTATTGAGACATGTAGAATACATCTGGTCATACACAAAATCTTTGACACTTTAAATCAAGCTCCTAGCTCGAAAAGGAACCATACTTCAACGCTGTTTTTTTTTTATCAAATTCATTGTTTATAATCATTATGTTTAACTACGTTCACACTAAAATTAGGGGGGCAACTTTTTAAAATTGCGGAAAATTATTTAAAAAAAAGAAAAGAAGAAAGGAAAGCAAAGCAATTGGTAATTGAATAATACATTTTACAAAAGAAAGAGGAGTTTTTGTTCCAAAAAAAAGATAAGCATAATTAATGATTTCATATTATTACATTAAGTGTAAAAAATTCTGTCCTAGTAACAACGTTCATCATTTCCATCCGGGAGTTTCTTTTAAATGTGTCCATTGAAATACGTGATTCAATATTTTCATTACTTTTATCATCTTTATGTGTTTTTTTTTTCTATAAACTTGTCTTTATAAAACATCGTCCTTGCTTTTCTTTCGTACTTTCGTTTTTGCGTAGGTTGAATAAAAAAGAGAAACTGTTGTCGTATGCTGTTAGTTTGCGATATGGAAAAAAGAAGAAAATTTCGCTGTCTCTCTCTCTCACAAACTTTCTTTCTTTTTGAATCCTTCCTTACTCTGTCTCCTTTCTTTCTCTCTCTCTCTCTTCATCGCATTTACTCTAAATCTGTGGAGCTGACACGGAGCGTGGCGCGGAACGTCTCTTGATTATACATGGTTATGAAACATCGGTTTTTTAATTTTTTTTACTTTTCATCATATTATGTTTTTAAGCTACTTTTTTTTTTCTTAATATCGGTGTGTTCATTTCGAGTGTATTTTTTCCTCTATATATATATAGTGCCTACATATTTTGTTGCGATACCTGTCATTAACATTTTTTTTATCATTTTTTTTTCTCAAAGATCAAAGCCGCAAAATATAGTATAGAAAAAGAAATGTACAATAATCGCATAATTTCGCTGATTTTTTTTATAGTTTCCTTTTTAAAGTAACACCTCTGTATGTTATATTTAATTAATTTTTTTGTATGATTTTTCTCTAAAATCCCAATCGGTGTTATTTTTGTTATTTATCTTCGATTCACTCTCGCTCACTTGCACTCGTCTATCTCTCGTTCGCTCGATCTCTCTCTCTCTCTCTCTCTAACTCTCGTATAAATCATCACTAATTATACCGCTAAATAATAACATATCACTTCACAAAAAATGCATATCCGCAGGAATATAATATATAATATATTTATATATAATTAAAAAAACCGCACGCCTTCGCATGCCAAAAATATCAACGTGAATTCTTATCGTGTCAACGGGCCCACGAAATATATAATAAACCACGTTCACGCGCGCGAGCGCGGAAATTACAAAAAAAAGGAGAGTCTTCTTCAGCCGCGTCTTTTTTTATAAATTCATCTCGCGCTCTCTTTTCCACTGTGCTCTTTTTATTATTTTCTCTCGCACTCTTTTCTATCATCTCTTTAATTCTCGCCCTCGTTTTAATTATTACACAAAGAAAAAATATAAAAAAGAAAAACATAATTTTTTTATTTCATTCTCTATTACTTTTTAAAATGTCTTTCTTTCACCTACGATATAAAATCTTTCCCGAGGATGCGTCTGTCTATATATATAATTATGTTTTTCGTGTATCTGTGTGTGTCGCGGATCGCACGAAATAGTCGCGGGGCAAACGAAAAATCAATGGCCAACGGCTTAGCCAGCGCACAGTGCCTGTGGTGGACCATACATAATTATTCATTTATATATTCCCTAGAAGAAAGAATAAAAAAGAAATATAAACGGAAATGCAACCCGCTACACGATCGCGGCAAGTCGAGGCGGACGCGCCGAAGTCTTTTTTTTTTATTATTAACAAAAACCTACGCCTGAGCTTCTCTCCTTCGCGATGAGATCGGGATCCTCGAGAAGCGAAACAACAACAGAAAACAAAAAAAAATTGAACAAGGCGCTTTTTCTTTTGAAGAAAAAAGTTTGACTTCCACCGAATCGCACAGCGCCACCCCGCGCGGAGTCTCCCTTGGATTTTTGGTTTTCCACATCTAAATAATGAACACAGAGAGAAAAACAGATATGCAATAATAATAGTAATAGAATAATATTAATCACGCGTTTGGACGCGCGCTCAACAACGAACAAAAGGGAGACCCCAATTTCTATGAATTTCGCTACGGGTGGGGGGCGGCGCCCCTTAATAATTTTTTATTTTTTTAATTCCCGAGGACGTCTCCACGTCAAAGCGAGCGAAGCTCTAGGCGCCCGACTCCGTCGTCTTGCAAGCTCTCGCCGCCTGAGATCGCTTAAGCCGCGGGCCCAATTCATTTACATTTATTTATTTAAAAAAAAAGAACGTTACGTTTAACGCTAGTACACCTATAGATCAGTCTAAAGTCTCGTGTCACCGTGAACTGCCTCCGCCATCGCCAGCGCACAGCCTCGATTAGTCTCTCGTGGCCGTGCACTGCTCTGTTTTTTATCCTTGCCCCCCGCAAGTTCATTCTGTTCATGCCTTTCCTCTCCTTCTCATCGCTCCCTCTCACACGCTCTTTACCAAACTCCCTTTGTTTTTAAAGCCAGTACAGTATACATCGAGTCGGAAAATTTTTTTTCTTCTTCTTTTTTAGCTTTTAATCGCAGATACAAAAGTCACGAAATCACATTTCGCCGATCACAAAAGTTTCTTTTTCGAAAAAAAGTGTTTATCTAATTTTGTAAAGGGTAAAAAATATATATATATATATTTCAAATTTTGATCTAATCAATGTATAAAAAAGTTCAGAATTTTGGGTCATCGAAAAAACACTCTCGCACGCTTTTTCCCAATTCTCGCTCGTTCTCTCGCGCGCTTCCTTCCACTCTCTCGATCGCTTGTCTCGTCGCAGCATCGACACACGCCGTTTTTTTTATTTTTTTTCTTAATCATTATCAAATATACCTTACACAAATTTCGAAAAACATTTTTTTCGGTACCGTTTACATGCAATTTTCAAAAATTTAGCTCAAGAATAGTGTGCAGTTTACGCTTACACGATTACATCATATTCAAATAGTTACGCGTATTTTCAATGAAAGAATTACCTATACCACTCGTCTGTTCTTTCTATTCCGATGTTTCCCTCTTTCTCTCAACAATTCTCAAATCTCTTTCGCTCTTTACGCCTCGTGTACTCTCTCTTTCTCTCTCTCTCGCTTTTTTTTTCTCTCTATCTCGGACAAAGACCAGAATTTTTTTTTTTTTAATATTTTTAATATTGGAATATTATTCATTTCACAAAAACCCACTCAGTATGATATTAGCGAATATTCATCCTTATCGTATTGTGTTAATATTAATATTATCATATCCTCGAATATTATGCTTTTATATAAATAGGGGTAAAGGGGTAAATAGGGAGAATTTTTCTCTTCTGATTCAGGGTATATGAAACAATTTAATGGTTATGAGAAAAATGGAAAATAGGATTAAGATGAACGTATAGGTGGGGTTCAAGTTTACAATAATCCAAAGTATAGGTAGAATTATATGAAACATGACGGGATAAGGGAATGGGGTTTCCTAAGTAGTTCGATTATTCAAAAGAAAAAACGTAAAGAGAAAAAATTTTTTCGCCATGCTTTTTGCTGTCGTTTTTATTTAAATTTTTTTTTTTTTCAAATCGTTAAATATTCCCGCCGACAGAGAGTTTGTTTGTTAATTTATTTACTTTTAATGAATGAATTGTGGGGCGAAAAATTTCCCGTTCTCCTCTCCTCGTCTTTTTCGATCTTTCTCGCGCTCAACAAACGTCCTCGCCGCGTCTCTTTATCATTTTCCCGTTTCCCTCTGTACGCTTCCTCTTTCCCTTTTTGAAAAATCGATTATTACATTTTTTTAACGTTTTTAAAAACTGCTTAATATTGACTTACTCGTTTATAATTTTTTTACTTTTTTTTTCTCCTTATTATGTTCGTTATGCCTATTGCCTATATTTTAAAACTTCATTAAACTTTAGCGTTACAATCAAATGTCGAATTCACATCGTCGTATATTCATATTATTATACTTTTTTTTACATTATTTTCTCATATTTGCCTGCCCTTTCGATGTTTCGGCCGTTCGAGTGTCGATGTATCGATATTATAATCCTTATAAAAAAAAGAAAAAGGGGGAGTTGGGGGTCCTCTCGATTATTATTACCTTTAAAAAATCGTCATTATTAAACTACTAGAATGCGATTACCTAGCTACGCGATCGTCGAGCGCGCGCACACGCGCGCGTTGTTATCTTGCGTCTTGCTGCAAACATCCTCAACAAAAAAAGGGGGCTTAATAATCAAAAAAGATGAACAAAATTAAAGATCGGATCGCGCGCTCGACGTCCGCGAGGAAAGAAATAATTATTAGTCCTAGTACAAAAAACGTGAATAAAGATTAACAAAATATGCTCATAAATAATAATAAGAAAAAAGGAGGCTTCGCGAGCAACAGCGATCTTCGCGTGTCCAGACACTTTTTTTTGTCGGTCGTTATCCGATCTTTACGATTTCGCATTTTTCTTTTATCTAGTTAAATTTTATTTTTTTTTCCCTTTAACTTCAAGTTTCGTACAAAAAAAGCCACGACTCTTTTGCGTGTTTCCCCATTTCAATGATTTTTTTTTTTATATTTTCGTTATTTTTTTCTAGACTCTCAATCGTCGTTTAAGTCCGGTTCATTGCTTTACTTGACGACTCACGTCGCTCGATTCTCAAAACTTTTCCCATTGAGTCTCAATTATTTTCTCTCGACTACTCGACGATCTCGTACCATAATCATTATTACACTTTTATACTTTTTAATTATTTTTGCTGCGTTATTAGCTGACATATACGCGCGCCGTGTGTATGTGCAAAATTAGATATAAAAATTCGTCATCGGTCAGATTTTGTTTTCATGCTGTGTATACTTGTTTTCCGTGATTGTTTTCAACGCTTTTCGTACTGTTGAGGAAAAACTATTTGTGTATATGAAATTACCGGGGGGTTTTTTATAACAGGGGGTCTTCTTTCTTTTTGTTTACCAAGTGATTTTTGCAAGTATTCTATCCTGTATTTATTATATTACTGTTGTTGCTTTATCGTATATGTATGCATTTGTTTGCCGGGGGGTTTCCAGAGAATCTTTCTTATTGTGTGCATTTTGCGTGTGCTATGTCGGTGATGGTTTTTTTATTTTTCGTTTGTTATTGAATAATGATCGCTTTGGATCTATAAGTTGTTGAAAAACACTATTGATGGAGTGTGCGCGTTCGTTTTTGTCGTTTTTTTAAATCTTTTTTATGTTATGCGTGCCTAAATAGAGTAAAGAAAAAGAAGAATCATAATGCTAAATAAATGTTTACGCCTATGTCGTGTCTTTTTCGTTTATTCTTTATTTCCTTCTCATCATAATATATATATTTTTGTGTATACATCCACGATTCGTGCTTTTTTATTATCATTTGTTTATTTTTATAATCAAGTTCATTAACATCATAATATTCATTTATATTTTTTTTTTGCCATCGTTCGAAGAAAAAATTATCATTATTATTAAAAAATAATTGAAGATAAAAATTATTATAAATGATTGAAGCTTCAGTAAACGCAGATAATCTCCAGAACAGGGGGAGGGCGCGTCTGGGCTCTCCAGGGACAAGGGACCAATTACAGCCCGTACTTACAACTCTCTTACTAAATAACTAACAGGCTAACAATAACAACGAGTCTCAACACTCAAAAAAAAAAAATAAAAAAAAAAAAATTGTGTGTATGTGTGTATGTGTCTGTGTTTTTAATGTGTTACTTGTCCATTCTTATTTGCCTTTTTGAACCTTATGTTTAATTATTCTCTTGCCAAGTGTTCGTGTGTGTTATGATTGTGTTACTATGTTTTACTTTTTTTTCATCGCTCTTACTTTTCCTTACGCACTCTAATACTCTCGCTCGCTCGCTCGCTTGCTTGTGTTCATTTTTTTTTTCGGATGCAGATTACGCTTTTTGTTTATTTTAAACCACGGCCTATTGTGGGTTGTGTGTTTTATGCCCAATGCTTTTTTTAAGAACTGAGAACAGTATCAGTATTCATTGTAGAGTAAAGTTTTTACTGTGAATTTCACAGACTGAGAGAAATTATTTGATGAAAAATTGATCTGATTGTGGATTTTTGTGTTATTTGTGATTAGTTTAGAAGTTCTGAAATTATTCTAGTAAAAATTTACTTCTATTTGATTCTGGTCTATTTAATAAAGATAAGAATTGAATAAAAATTTTACTCTACAATATATACTGATAAAATGAACATTTAAATTATTCTGAATTTATTCTGGGTACTTAAAAAGAACTCAGGGCTTCGCATGAGCTACACCGAACTTAAAAATTTGGCGCTTTTTAGACAATATTTAAGTATTCAAAAAACTAAAACTACTTACAGACCGAAACAACGAAGTGTCGCTCGGCAAATTGACAATACATGTGCCTTTACTTTATTTCTTTCATAACCAAATTTTGAATCGGTGCAACGTTTACGAAAAATATTGAAATTTGCGTGTCACGTGTTTTTTTCACAATCTGTGATTATTATTATTCGATTTGGTGTAGCCTATCATTGTTTTTTATTTTAAAAAATCCTGTCTTTTTCCCAATATCTAACCGAATCTTTACCTTCTCGTTCTTTCCTATTCCTTTCTCTAGCGCTTTCGATCCTTTTACTATTGCTTTCTTTGTTATCGTCTACATGGGTGCAGTACATCGAAATAACTATTGCGTTTATTTGTTGTCCGGGGGAGTAAAAATTTCAAATTTCGTTCTGTGTTTTTTGATTCGTGTTAAGTGATAAATTGAATTAATAGAACAAACAAGATTTTTTTTAAAAATATTTAAAAATATACAAACAACGTGAACAAAACCGTTGGGGCTTCATTCGTTACTATTTAATTTTAAAAAACTCGATGGCGCACCTTTTTCAAAGTCTCTCTGTCTCTCCTCGCTCTTTTTTCGCTTTCGTGTCTGTGCCAATTCCTCTCGCAAAACTCTCTCAAAAATATCTATTTTCTACCGAAAGAAACGCGTCTCGAGAATTTTTTCTAAAACAAACGAAAACATAAATTCACCGTTACACGTGAAAATTACGAAAAAAAAAGATAAAGAAAAGAAATTTTGAAGACGAGTTTTTTCGTTACTTGGGTACTGCGTGCCGATTTTTTCTCTTGAGGCTTACGTTTTTTTCACCGTTTTTCATTTTTTCTTTCTCGAATGAAAAAAGTTTTACTGTACAAGTGGGTTTTCCGCTCTTTCTACCGCTCGATTGCTCTCTTTTCCTCAGCCGTTTCCTCATTCCAAAACCGAGCAAAAAAACCAACAACCCTTTTCCCGATTCTCGTCTCCAAAAAAAAGCACTCAGTGGAGTGCTTTTCTTTATATCCATTCCGTTATCCTTCTCTCACTTCCTTCATTATATTTTCCTAAAAAAAAAAAAAAATAAAAAAAAAATAAAAAAAAATAAGAAAAAACACCATCGAACGAACCCCGCGGAGACACCGTTCGCAGAGACGACTAAAACTCGTGTCGAGCGTCGCACGCTCGGTCTATCGCTCTCTCACTTATCATCGTTTTTTAATCTTTATTTTTTCATCGTTTCGATTTAATCCGCTTTCCTCCCGTCGCACGACTTTTTTTAAACGCACAAAACTCTCTCGCGCTTTTCCCTACTTTATAATCGCCTGACCCTTAATAATAATAGTTTCACTGACTGTACACATTTATAGACCAACAATAGAAGGTCTAAACCGCGCTTGGCGCGCTTCACGCATACGTTATTACACACACGAGCACACTTTGAATAAAATGTCACTCGCTCTTTTTTACTTTATTTTTACTTCATCAGAGTTTCGCTTCTCTCTCTAACTTCAGTTTCATCGCCTAACGTCGTCTTCGTCATCTTCTTTTATTTGTTTGTCTTTAAACTTTCGAACTTTGAGTTCTCTCGCTCCCCTGTCTTCTCTTTTGAGAAAAACAGAGTTTTTCGCGCCCTGAACATCGAACCTATCGCAAAACTCGCATTGTCGCGCGGAAAAGGTCTTGCTTAGACAGGAAAATCAACGTGGGATGACTGAATACGTTTCTGATTTAACGTTATGAAAATTGCACTGTTTGAGTTGAGTGAATATGATTCGGGTCTTGTTAGTAGAAGCAAATGTTAAAATTAATTTTTAGTAGAACAATGGGTTTGCAGTGATTGTAGTAAATCGTTTTTATCGAGTAAACATTTTGATTATTTCATTTTAATAATAATTAAAATCATGATAATTAAAAGGTGCAAAAAGCAGCTTATACAGTTGGATTAAAATTTGCACGTTGTGTCAAAAAATAAAAATAAACAATATTCACCCAGCCCCGTCAATTCTTCTTCGACCCCAAAAATTTTCGTCAATTCCCAGTTAACCTGGAAAATTCGCGAAAATCTCTCTCTTGCCAGATTTTCCGCGCGTTCCGTACCTGCTTATCTCGCTCCGTTACAAATTGTCCTATAGACCTCGCTCTCTCGCACTCTTATATAACCTCTCTCGCTCTCGCTTATACATGATTACAGCTATACCGCTCGCTCTCACGTTTCTTCCGTCACACCGCCTTTCTCCTATACAAGCGCACGCACAAAAAAGAAAAGAAGAATCCGCTTCTCGCGTGGCCGGCATACGCGCGACTACGTTTTAAATTTTTTTTTTTTTGCAATTTTTTTTCCAAATAAATTTTTTCTTCGCGCGCTCCTTCGGTCGCCGAAAAAAATTCGTATCCTCCTAATTAAAAACAGAACTCGCTTTGCGACTCATTTTGCCATTGAACAATGTTTTTTAAACTTTTTATTTTCTCCCTTAAATCGATGTTTTTATATAAATTTAGCATTTTCGCGTGAAAAACACCCGCTTCTCTTCTTTTTTCGCTTTTTTCTATAATTCACGCTGAAACACCGTAACCATGCGCGCGAAAAAGTAAAAAAAGAAAAGAACATCCTTCTCTCGCTTCTCTATACGTCGTTCCACAATATAATCAATTATTTACGAGCCATCGCAAATATAATCCCGAGAAAATGTCAACATGTCGCTATCAATCCCTTTCGATAATTCGTGGATCTTCGCTTGGCAGTATCTTTTTTTTTTTCTTTAAAAACGAACGTGACAATGCAGTAGTGGTATACTTAGAATAGTAATTAGTTAATATATATCATATATTGTAAATATATAATATTAATTAGTACGGGGTGGGTGGGCGGTCACTCCGATCGTAATAATACAGTCCCAGTGGCACATCACTGTACATTATTTTTTTTTCTTCATTAAAAAATCACAACAACAGTGGGGCGAAGGTGGTGGCGTCTTTCTATCTCTCTCTAACTATATAATCAACACTCTCATTCTCGCTGAACAACATTTAATAATAGATTTTCTCAGGCATACCCACACTAGCGCACCGTGTATACAAAAGTGACAGCTATACGCAGAAAATTTTTTTTTATATATCCGTCATATATCCCCCCCGTCTCCTAACTTTTTACACAGCTCTCTCGCACGTTTAGCTCGTTCGCACCATTTGCGTATATATACCTCCGACAAAAATCGCCTGTAAAAAGCCCACTCGATCGTTCGCACTCGCGCCCTTGATTAACAACACCAAATATATATATGTATATAACGAAAAACTAATGCAATTATCCCCCTTAGAAGAATTTAAAAAAGATTTGTCTCTCTCTCTCTCTCAATCTTGCTCTCGCTCTCGCATTCTTACGCATCACGCACTCTGCAGTCGACGCAGTGACTCGCACACTCCTTGCTGTTTTTTGTTTTTAATTCGCAGATAGAAAATGTGTCGACACTCGCTCGCGGGTGTTTGAATGAACTCTCGCTTACTCGGTTGACTGAGAAGCCGGCCGTCGCGCTGCAGCTAGACCGCAACTAATCGATGTTCCTGCTGGAGTTAGCTTTAGCTCCAGGACTGGTACGAGTCCTGGTACCACTCGTCGTCGGCCGCTGACTGAGCCGATGCCGAGCCACCGCCGCCGGCTCGCTCGTTCGCCGAGGCGCCGCTGCCTCCGCCGCCGCCGCCTCCGCCACCGTTCACACTCGCCATTGCGTACGCGTTGCCCAATGGTTGCTGGGCGAGGGGCTGGTTCCCCCAGCTGCTCTGGAAGCGACGTTTAGATTCCCCCTGGTTCTGGTGACCCCCGTCAAACTTTCGCTTACCTGCTGCTGAGTTGGATCGGCCGGTGAGCAGCAACAGAGATAGGACAGAAACAGGAGATCGCCGTCAGACATTTTTTTTGTTTTCAGCCATTTTTTCTGTGTTACAATGTGTTATTGTGTGTGTCAACATCTGACTTGAGGCTCTATTCAATACGTCTTGTTTGGACAATAAGACAGTTCATTTTTTTTTTATTTCTTCTAAACACTAAGATTTTATGTAATTATCTACTTTGTTATACCGCCATTAAGCTGCCATCGCCTTGGTATTATTCAATTATAATTATAAATTGAACGATTTGTTATCATTATTAAAAAGTTTTGAATAGTCCCATAAGATTTTAAAATATTTTACGTGATTTAATATTGTATAAACAAAATTAGAATAGTTGGTTAATTCTTAAAAGTGAATAGACCCTCAATATATTTATCAAAACTTCTAACAATTATTTCTGATTTAATAAAAAATTTTGTTTTTTAACAAACTTAAGTTAACGATGTGTGTATACAATCCATACATTTTCATATAAAAAATAAAATCAATCAGAAATTATTATTTGCTGTTTTGATGTTCATCAGATTGTGTAAGGCTTTGTCAGGAACACCTTTAATTGTACAATGAGGAAAAAAACTAAAACCTATTTCAATAGTTTTCCAAAATTTAAATAAAATTAAATTTAGTTTATACATAAAAGTGTGATAATAGTCAAATAATAAAATTTAAAAAATTTTTTTTATAATAAACTAGTATATTTTTGAAAGATTTTTTCTCATTGTACCTAAGAAGAAAAACAACTTAACTATAAAAATTAATTATAATATTTTTATTGAAAATCAATGCTAGGTATAATAAATATGTAACACGTTATTGTACACTTCTTGCTCTCGATTCGCCAGGAGGAATTACACGTTATCGGAGGAACTTTCGAGCGACACCACACGATGATGAATTACGGCTCGCGGAGGACTTAGTAGCCCTCCGCCTTTAAGCTAAGCCTATAATTCGATTTTCTTTGCTCTTCGAGTTTACACAAGTCAACTGTTAAATCCTTCGGATTCTACTGTATTCAGAGGGTCCATAATAGATTATTTTTAAAATATATAGCCTTTATAGTTGCAAAAATTAACAGCTCTTTTAAAAAAAACTACTAATTGTACATAAGAGTTTTATCGCTAACTCTTAGTTATATTTTTGCAACCATAAAAAGAAAAAAGTTAAGGTAAAATTTTTCGATGCAGGGTAGCGAAACTCTAACGAACATCAACGTATGTTATATCTTAATATTAATAATAAACTTCTCTACACTGCATAAAAAATCAACAATACGTTATACATTTACAACTTGGACCTCGATAATTAAAAAAAAAGATCTCATAATCTCGTAAGGAAATATCACTTTTGTTGCATAATCGTAGAGCAATGAAAAACATCGGCAATATAATCAAACAGAACGCTAAAAATAACTAATTTTGAAAAACTTTAACAACAATGAGCATCGAGCCAAAGGTTAATAAATAACAAAAACGCAAGTTTATATCGCGGGTGTCGTCGAACGTATAAAAACAGATGATGATCAATGTGGGGAAAAATTCAAGAGAGAGACGAGATTTTCGGACGCTTCATTTCTTATTTCTCCCTCTCTCTCGGCTCAGGAGACTCGTCGTCGCAGTCGCAGTAACGCAGAGACATGGAGGAGTATATATTTTTGTTTATATACTTGGACGAGGATGAAGGAACGAGGAGAAGCTTTTTGCGATGGCAAGAAGCGAGTAAGCCAGTGAGTGAGTCTACGAATCTACGAGAGGAGTGCGATAATTATTATTTGTGTTTTTTTTTTTCATTTAAAAAAATCATTTTTTTATAGTTTTTTTTATTCGTGTTACGTTTATTATCACTGGTTTTATTTTGGCAATGATTATATACTATCAAAGTGCGTTCTATATTTTTGTCGACAAGATGTACGTGTTTCAATTATTGAATTTGAAGGAACAATAGATATTAATTTCTTTTTATTGAATTTTTATTTAATTAGTTATCATTACTGCTTAAATATGCATGTCATAAATCGCAACAACATTTAAAAATAATCAATCAATTAAACAAAATTTGTCTATACATTAAACTTTCTCATAGAAACATTAATTAATAAAGATTTTCGTAATTAACTTGTTGCGATGATGCACAAATTGCACGACTCTTTTTCTCTCAAAAACGTAAATCGCACTGTGAACAAAACTTAGAAGAACAATCACAAACAATGAAAGTAAAGTGAAAAATGAAAAAAAATCTGAGTGACAATAACAAACATTTACAGATAAAAAAAAAAAAAAATTACATCAATGTCAAAAAGTAGCGGTAACAGTAATAGAAGTAGTAGAAAAAGAGACGTATTCGTCCCGGAGATACAGACCATCCTCACCTGGTAAACTTCCCTTGGCGCGGACCACCCCCCCACGAGCGGCTGGCCGTTGGGCCCCACGGGCCACCCCTGAAGTTGCGGGGTTGCGCCCCCCCCGAACTGGCCCACGTGCTTGGGGGCCACCGACCCGGCCACGTGCCACCGCCGCTCCACGACCACGTCCAGCCTGGCCAAAACAACGAACAACACACCACAAACGGTTATACAAACCGACTTTTTGGTTTTTTTTTTGGTATTTTTTTTTTTTTTTTTTAGCTTCAGCTCCTGCTATTATATTAACTCAGGCACACGCGCGTTCATTCAACTGCTCAGTCACTCTCACTCTTACACATGGACTTTTTCTCAATTATAGTTTACTTATTATTGCTTAATATGTAATTAACAGTACGTATTATATGCTGCGTTGGTGGCGTGCACTCGACGAAAGATTTTAGTTTACTTTTAAATAGCGAAAAATAAAATTTAATTTTAATTTTTGGAAAAAAGAATTTTGATTACATTTGACTAGGTTTTTTAAAATTTAGAACGTGATGCAAATTTGATCAATTGTGAGACAATGAATTAAATCAATAAAAGCTTCATTAATTTTACTGGCAATGTAATTCCAAACTATTTTAAAATTTTCGTAATGACATCGTATTCTCAAATTTCTAACTGAAGAATTTATATTAAATATGTGTACCTACTTGGCTCTTTTTAGATGTAAAATTATAATAAACATCTATTAATTTTAACTTAAATATAAGTGAAACAAAAAAAAAGTATTAATTCATAATTTTAAAAGCTTTTAAAGCTTTTAGTATTTTTTAAAAATAAATTTGAATTGACTTAACATCTAATTAAATATCAACATATGCTTATTTAATCCAACTAAATTATTCCTCGAGTGCAGAACAACAGACAGAGCTTATTCATTATTTAACGATTATGATTCGTTTGCTCTAAATGGACTTTAAGATAGTAAATAATCCAAGCTCTGTTTGTTTCGCGATCGCCAGTCTCTTAAAAATATTTTTCTCGAATTTACTAAAAATTACAAATGTATTTATATTTTTCAAAAATTTAACGTCTATTCTAAATATCCAGTCAATATAACTTTTGGAATATTTTATTGAATTGCTGTACTTTTTATCTACGAATTTTAATATATTTAGTCCTGTGACTTTGTATAGTGAGGGATAATTATTAGGAACATTAGACCAGTCTGATTATTAAAGATTCCAAATATTTTTTCCAAGACAAGTTTTTTGAATAACAAGTTGAAATAGCTTTCCCTGGTACTTTTTTATATTTTTATAAGATTGTCAAATAAATATTAATTAACGACATCGTTTTTACATTTTTCTTTTTTTGCTAAAAAAATTTCTTTTATTCGTGTAATTTATTTTTAGAGAATAATAATTTCTATAACAATTTCAAAACTGCTAAAATTTCATAAAAAATTTCAGACTGGCCTGACGATCTCGTATGAGAAGAAGATGAAGAAGTGTGAAAAGAGAAGAACTGGTGCGACAGAGAATAGAATTTTAGCGGATGATGTTTACACGTACAATATGCACGCGTGGTAAATTTGCATATGGGAACGCACGTGCCCGTATGCTATTATAGCAGTAAAGCGAAAATTTTTACTAAACGTTACAAAAAAGCGTCAGCGGAGAAGGTTTATAGAAGCAGTTTTACGCCCAATGCTGTTGGGGCAATAAAAATATACGCTTTAAGCCAAGTTTGTAAAATATAAAGCGGCACTCTCTTGCTGGATACAATTAAATGTGAATTTTTTGTAAGCAGTACAAACCTAATGTGCTAAATTAAATTAAGCGGCAGCAGCAGCAACAGCAGCAATAATTATGTGCGTTATATGCGTTAATCAACAAAAACCTAGTACATTGTATTAAGCTGTGCGTAAAAAAATTAGCGTGTAAACTAAAATAAAAAGCGTGTAAAGCAGCATATAAGCGTCTAATGTTATATAAGCAATTTAAGCGAATCCCAAGCAGTTTGTTATTTATATTATTTTTTCAAAGGGAAGTAATAGCGATCTTTTTAGACATATTATGGATATAAATGTCGCTCTTACTTTCCTTCTCAGTCTGTAAATTTTTTCAAATATTTTCGTTCCCTTTCCTCTATCCAACGAAAATACTGACTCACACCTTAGCTCACAATCTCAACGTATCATACTCAAACAACAAAATTAATTTTATATAATTAATTCCTTTTAAAGGCAACTTTTTAAAGCAATCAAACAAATATATGGCAACACAAACGCAATGATGATGAATTTTTACTGATTAGATCCTGTAAAATGTTCTCCTAATGACGAACAACTTTTCCTCCTGAAACATCAAAGTCCACGAAAAACTACACACTTGGATATTTTCAAAAGAAAAATAAATATTGTAAATAAAATAAATTTACAAACTAGCTTATAAGAATTACACTAGTTGTTTTAGAAATCAAAAATAAATTTCTGTGAAAATATCCATCATAATAAAAAATAAAAAGAAAACTTAACAAATAAAAATCTATTAAAAAATAACAAAGCCTGTAACAAGAAAAAAATTGTAATCGATAAAAAAACTGCATTCAAGAGAAAAAGTTGATCGCTCGTTTCCACTCTCTCACTCTCGTTCAATAAATACTCGAAGGCTGCTTCTCTCCGTGCCACTTGGATAACCCTGAGATGAAAGTGTGTATTATATCATATCCGAGCCACGAGACAATCTAAAAGAAAATGGCTGTAAGATAAAAAAATGGTTATTTTTGTGAAGCTGCATTTGTGGTTCGTCCTTTGTTTTGTTGCATTCCAAAGTACCTATAAAAACTATGTACACCAACGATACATTTTTACATAAAAAAAAAAATGCTACATGAGGATCGTTATACTAATATTACTTTGAATTATGGATCATAAACACTTTCCTGCAACAGCGAAGACGATAAACATCGCGGAACCAATTTGTTAACATTGTGAAAAACTTTTTTCTACCAGTGCTGATTTCTCTAAAAAATTATATATGTACAAGAATGATGGGGTTGCTACTTCTTTTTGGATTTGAACAAAAAATTTTTCACAACATGATTATTTTAAATACATCCCATATGTCTGATTTCTCATTACTTTTCGTTTGTTTTGGTTCTGTATTTCTCTGTCTCTCTCTTCGAAAGTACTTTTCTCTCTCGAATTTGGACTTTCTCTTTCTCGTTCTCTCCGATTCGCTTTTCCCGGCTTCGCATTAGCTATTCAGAGGCTGAAAAATTTTGCTTCTCACTCTCGCTCTCGGGTCTACGATGGCTCAGATATGATTTATTTTTTTTCTAATTTTTTTTAAACTTTAACAAATCAACAAGCAATTTGAGAGTGGCAGTGTGTTCGGGGTCATCAGGGGTTCAAGAGTTAGTACGTAAGTGAAGAGAGATTCTGCTAGTTTAGTAACCTTTTTCCTTTTCTTCGTTTATGCTGATATGGCTATCAATATTACAGTTTTTATATTTATTATTTATGCTCGTACCATTTAAGCTAACTAAAAATTTTACAAATTAGAAAAAATACTAACTATTGCATTAAAATAATATTTGTAATAATACTTATCAAAATCACATTTTCTATGTGTTGTTAAAAAGAAAACGAAGTTAAGGATCCGGTTTACAGGATAACAATGATTTAATAAATAAATGTTATGATTTAGTAAGCAATCACACGTTCTCGTTATCTTCTCACACACATTTACACACTTTCTTTGGTTCTCTCAAATTTTGATTTTTCCTTAGACCAAATAAATACATAATTTGTTTTATTTAAAAAAAGTACATACGTTTACGAGTGTGACTCTGTGTGCTCTGTGCGTTTGTATTCGAGAAGAGCGTTTCTCTTTTTCACTTTCTGCGTGACAAAAAATATTTTTTTCTACATGCAGTGCACAAATCGCATTAATTAAATTCAAATTTTATTTTCAGTCAATTTTAACTATTATACACTGAGAATATAAAAAATGTAAAAAATATATTATTATTTATCGAATTAAGCAAAGAGAATTTTATTAATGTCATGGTAAACGAAAAACAGAAAAAAATTATATAAAAAAAAATTGTTTTTAAATTAAAGTTATGGAAAAATGTTATATCAAGTAATTATCATATACATTGAAAAAATAAATAAAAAATTATCGGTTTAACTTCTCAGTGTATAAAATTTCATGTGCTTGTTAAGGTGCATTATTAGTTGTCAGTGGATTAGAATTGAAAAAAAAAAAATTCGCACATCCCTTTAGGGTTAAATTGCAAATCACCAGCATAAGAGCACTGGCAGCAAAGCTGGCATCAGAGTTACTGATTATCAACTAATGTAGCCAAAGTTAATCGCACGCACAGGCCTTTTATGTTATTAATAAGGAAAATTTTATCAATGTTATACACATGGCTGTGTGAAAATTTGAAAAAATGAGAGTGAAACAAGTTTCAAGCAAGATGTTTGAAGTGAATTTAACGTACTTAAAAAACGAGCTTTGATCATTTAATTTAATCAAAAGAATATTAAATTTATTTCAATCAACAGAAAGCAATAATTTCTTTCGTTTTAATTAGATAATTCTTGATAACAAAGATGCTTAATTTATGCAGTACATTTATTTTTGATGATATATTATTTAATATATTTATTAAAAACAAAGTAAAAATAAAATCAGAAGAATAGTTAAAAAGAATTAAAGTCAAAGTAAAAAATATGTTGTCAAAGCAAGTTTTTTTACGTTTAATGAAAATATAAAATGAAAATGAAAAGATTATTTAAGAAAGGTAGTAATGGAATTAAGTAGATTATGAAGAGGCAATATATTTAAATAGAAAGAAAAAAGAAAGTGTATTTCTGCGTGTAATTTAAAGTAGTCTATTGTACAGGTGTGAACGGTCAATTGGAAAATGAGTGAATTAAAAAAAATGTGATATTGTGGATGAGTAAGAGAGAAACAGATACACATTTTAAATGTAAAAAACACATGTTGGGATTCCGCGAACACTGTGCCACAATCAAACTACCTATCCTCTAAATATTTGAATATTTAACAACAAATAATATAACAATAATAAATACTATTGTTTCGTATGTTATTATCGCTATAATAATTATTATTATTATCATTATTTTTAACGATACTTTAAAAAAATGTTTAAAAAAAAGTAATAAAATTAAACGACTTTTTAAAAACGTTTAAAAAAGGGCGACCCACCGGTTGAGGCTGCCTGCCTCTCCCTCTGGCAGGTGGCGGAGGCGGCGCGTAATCGAAATAGTAATCTTCGTATCGATAATAGTCATCGTAATATGGATCACTGTAGCCACCTCGATAATCCCCGTAACCGTAATAGTCGTAATCATAATCTATAAAAACACACATTACAAATAGACCCAAAATTTAGCCACGTTGTATATACACAACAACAAGAATGTTTTTGCCTGATAAAAAAAACGAATTGTTAATAATGAAAAAAATAAATAAAAACATATCATATATAGATGAATAATTAAATTAAAAAATGATTATAATAAAAATAAAATTTAAAAATACATATCAAACTAAACAATACACAGAATATATAAAAATGTGTAATGCACAAAACAATAATAGTACGTGTTCACCCTTGCTCCGTCATCGCAATTTTCTACTAATCCCTTGCACAACAGAGTAACAATAATAATAATAATCATATTAAAGATAACAAAAAATAAAATAAAAATAATAGGCATGCCGGGAAAAGATTTTTTAAAACAATCTTTTCAATTATTCATTTATGCCAATAGATTCGTGAGACGAGAAATGTTTGTATGTAGTAAAAATAATAATTAAACAGAAAAATCAACCATTAAGTAGAGTAAAGAAACAAACGAGAGAGAACTCAAAAACTCGTGGCGCTAGTTTATTGAAAAATGAAAAATAAAATTAGAAGTCCGACATAATCAATGTGTCGGAAGAAAATTAAGACGCGTTTCAAAGAAATATTATTTCGTTGCTGAAGTATAAGTAAAAAGGATATTCTTAATGTTTACCCTATCACCATCACTTTTACAGACTTAAAAAAAAAATGCTCGCCAACTCTATCTTAGTCTTATCATTTTTAAATAAATTTTAAATACTAAAATAATAAATTCGCTATTGCTTTTATTTGATATTTATTAAAAATATCAATTATAGTTATTGCTGATAAAAGTTGGCAAGCACTGATAAATGAGTTTTTAGAACTCAATAGACTAAATAAATAAAAAAAGTAAAAAAGAAAATTAAAACAAGCTACAGATAATCGAGACAACGGCGCATTCATCATTCTTAACATTTCTCGCGGCTTACCTAATTCCTTGAGAGCTGAAAACAAATTATGTCGATTGATGATGCGTTCATACGTTAAATCTAAGAGGAAGATTTCACACGCTCATAAAATAAAAAAAATCATATTTTTAAAAAAATTATAAAAGTAAATGAATCACCATCAAAAGATCGAAAAAAAAAATAATAATTAAGCTAGTTTCTTTGTGAATGCGCTCGTTTGAATTTTGTTTAACGTATGAATAAAAAAATAAATTACCAAAGTGCGAAGTGGCACCAAAACATAAATGTACAAAACAAACAATACGTGCATGCATAAATCGTTTAGCGACAAAGAAATAAATAAAGATTGGATTGTGAAGGGATATGGTAGAGGCAAGATAAATTAAGTGCACCTATATAGCTATTTTAAGTATAATTTAACTTTTTAAGAAAGAAAAGCTATTTTCCATTATTTATATGCAGATAAATTTATACAAGTATTATAATTTTTATGGAATAAAAAATTTAATAAATTTTCATATTTAATTGTGTTAAGCTAACACGCTTTTTGAGCAAAAAATGTATAGATGAAATACTGTAAGCTTTGTTAATAATTAATACATTAATATCTCACTACAACCTTATATATTAAAATTTGAATTTCTTTTTCCCTGATTTAACTTAATAAACTTTAAATATAAATTACAGTATAAAAGTTAATGTAGGCTGTACAAGGAATTTAAGGAAAAGGTTAGGTAGAAGAATAGTTTTGCTGATAAAACACCTTAGACCATTTTTTGCGCTCCAAAAAGTTTATTTTTCATGCGCGTAAGCAAAAAGGTGTGTAGTGAGATAGTGAAAAATTCCCAAAGCATGCGGGATTTTTGTATGTAGCATTAAAATTAAATGAGAATTTGTTTTTTATTGACAGATAATGAAATATTACTTCATTTAAATAGGACTTTTATAATAAAAAATATATTTAAAGTAAAATATTTTTTTTTTAATAATACTGATAATTGCCTCCTATCTAATTCTATGTCATGTTATTTTCTGGACTATTAAATGGTAATATAGGAATAAACTATAAATTTGAATTCAATAAACAATAACAAAAAAAAAAATAAGTTACTTTCTCAAATAAATTAACAAAAAAAAAATTAATCTGACACGGATTAATAATAATAAAAAAAAAAAAAAAAATAGAGACTTTCATATCAGCAGGAAATAACCGATTCTCTCGCAAATGAACGAGTAGAATAATGACGAATTGGTCAGCTGACTTACCGTAGGTGTCACTCCGCGCCAATGGTCCACGCATACCTGCGCCAGTGCCTCGGGGACCTTGACCAGGTCCACGCACTGGCATCGGGCCAGCCATCATGCCCGGATGTGAAGGTGATCCTCTGGAATAAGAGTAATGATGATTATTATTAACTATATAATCATTGTTTCACGCTACTTGGTTTGTCTTTATGAAATTGATGCTTATGAATGCTATTGTGTAACGTTTTTGATTGTATATCCAAAAAACTAATAAAAAATTTAATTTTTCACTTGAGTAACTATAAAGTTTCAAACCAAGTTTACTGTGAAGATTTTATTTTTAAGTAAAAAGATGATATTCGTACAAGGCATTGTCGTACCCGCCACGGCTTTGCATCATTTGCATCATTTGCATCATTCTACGTTCTCGCGCACGCAGCATTTCTTCTTTTTTCTTTTTATCGGATGGGGGTTTCGCTAGCGAAACTTCTATGTGGGAACCACCCATTTCTTTACCGTTTAATTCGCGCATCGCCTAAAAAAAGTACATCAATAATGAAATTTTTAGTTTTGTATTATCGATAATAACATTTATTTAGAAAACTATTATACCTTCACAGCACAGTCTCTATCTTCAAAATGTATAAAAGCGTAATCCTTGATCTTTTTTACCCTCTCGATTTTGCCGTATTGTTCGAAGCACTCTTTCAGTTTTTCCTCAGAACAGTCTTGCGTCAAATTCCTTACATATAGTACACGTACCTATAAAGCAAAGTATTTATTTAATTTAAATAAATTCTAATTTTGTATTTTAATTGACGTGACAATAACTCAGCAATAGTTTATTAATTCTGTAAATAATTGTTTAGTAAATACTCACTTTAGACATAGTCTGTTCATCCGGTTCTTCTTGTGGATCAGCCCAGTCAACAATGATGTCACAGCCCCAAACTTTCATGCGGCCTGTGCCAAGCCTCCTTTTGGCCAATGAAGCTGCCTTATGAGACTCGTACTCCAGGAAGCAGAAACCTCGGTTCTTTTTTTTGTCATCTGGTGAACTGTAGATTATCACTTCTGTCAAGCCGGCTACAGTTGGGAAAATCAAAGACACGTGTAAGTTTGAATTTAATACTAATACATAGACGAAACTTAGATTAAAATAAAAGTGAAAACAATAATTTTGAATAAATAAATAAATAAAAATAAATAATGAATGTTGATGGATTGAGAACGAAAAAACATATTAAAAAATAATTAAAATTTAAAACAAACATGAATTAAAATAAAATTTTTGATATGTTTTCAAAAAACTTTAATTCGCGTATGATGAACTTTTTTATCTTATAATTTTGAAGATGAATGAATGATTAAATGAATGACAGAACGATGACATGACTTTGCTCTACCTTAATTAAACCGTTTTTCTCTCTTTTGTTTTTCATGAATAAATAAAAAGAAACGCTGTGATTGTCTAACCGATGATGAAAATAATTAAAAAAAATTGTGGCAATGAATGAAATAAAAAAAAGAGAGAGAAAAAAAAATAAAATGTAAGTTTATTAAAATCTTCGAAATAAATGTCGCATATATATTTTTTATTCTCTGGGGTTATTATGGTTCAACTCTCCTTCCTCTCAGTTTAAAAGCTCCATTCCGTTGGATAGTACATGGCGCCTATCACTTGCATTGTCAAATGAAAATATACAGATAGATTTTTTTCTTTTCGTCGTAAAAAAGAGAGAAAAACACCAATCGCATTCAATTTCTTCCACCGTTTGAAAACACACACAGAAAAAAAAATATTAAACTATATAGAACAAAAATAAGAAAAAAAGATAAGAATAATAAATAAACCCAAAAGCAGTGTACACACCCAATTAGTTAATTGATACAACTAAAAAAACAGTCCTGACCGCACCCAACGTTTTTCTACAATCTATTACCGATTCAAACGCTATACTTAAGTAATGAAACACTGAATTTAGCCAAGTTTATAATTGCCAATTGGACAGTCCAAAACCGTTTGTAGAGTCATAGACATTTTTAAATTACGTAGGCATGCACATAGGGTGAAGTCTGTGAAAGAGAAAAATCTTGAGAAATAAAAATTTTAAAAATAATAGACTGCTATCGACAGACAAAAGAAAACAAATTTTTCGTGCTAGGATATATCTGAAACTTCATCAATGTAATTGTACATGAGTTAATTGGAATTTTGGCTTGGATCTAAGTTCTCTTGGATCCTCTACTCCTTCGACCATGGCGCTTGCCTCTGGGATTTGTGCTTTTGTCAGTCGGGTATTTTTCCTCTCTGTATCCAGACTCTGGAGTGTAATTATATATTCGACATGCAAGAAATTCATCAAACATTCTCGTATTTATTCAGTTGGCCTGATGATTTCCTAACTTTAGATTGTTCAAGAATCAAGAAAGTCTTAAGTAAAATTGATAAATTTTTTTAACTTTATATTCAAATATTCAATATTATATTCAAGGTTCACGTGCAGATAATTTAATGAATCGATAAAATTAATCAACTGTGATAAATAATAAGAAATGAAAACCGTAAATTATAGAGATTATTTAAATTTACCGTTGTAATTATAATTAAAATTAATATTTTATATTATTTTAATCAAAAGACCAAAGAATCATCCTCATAAAACCTTTCACAATCTAGTATATTACGATACTAGTGGCATAAGTAGCACTTTACGGCACGACATGTATTAGCGCTAAATGTCGTGCCTTGAAGTATTACTTATTGCACGAGTATCGTAAAATCAATTACACATTCATAGAACTCACAGAGAGATACAGATGTTTGGTTGGTTAGTGGCTGTATCACCGTAAACAAAAGGTTAATTTTGCTGGTACAATATGGTAACAAAAAAAAAATGTAACATGAGTGTTCCACAGAGTCATTCGAAGGGCGGACTTTCATGGACTTTATCAAAGTTGTACCACATTCCCTCTTTCCCACTCTTGCAATCAATTTCCATTCGATCTTATTCACTCTTACACGTTTAGTTTTTTAGTTTTTTGGTACTTTCTCACCAAGGAAACAAATGAACAAAAAAAAAATTAACAAAAAAGAAAGTAACTTTCTTTCTGCCAGCTGATTCTTAAGGGCAATTGTCAACTTACGTGCGTGTTTTGTAAACTCTTCGAACAAGTCATCTCGGTCTCGATTCTTTGGAATATTTCCCACAAACAAGCGGTGATTGTTATAAGATACGGTAACACCAATCTTTTTCCCTTTCCGAATCTCATAATCATTCAGCTGTAAGAATAATGTGGAAGGAGAGTGCCAATTAAGCTTGCCTTTTTTATGAAAAAAATGATCGTCGGCTTATATTGGCTGTAACTGACCGTGTGGGGATAATTTTGTTTTTGTCGTTTTTTTTTTTTCTGTTTTGATAATTTTGTGTCTTTTTGCTCTTTCGAATTTCTGTCGTTTCTTTTCTCTGCTCGTAAACGCTTTTTTCTTTTCTCAAAAGGTGACAAGTGACCTTCGAGGACACGAGAGGATATCGCACATTGAGGAAGAGAAGTCGAAGGATTGCAGTTAAACCAATTTGAGGAAACGGATGATGTAATAATGCCAGGGTTGATTATGCAGGGTGGGTGTGGGAGTGCCTGTCCGTTTTTTAGCGAGCCACTCACGCCCCCAACAGGTCCACGCAGGTCTCCCAAAACCCCCATGCTTTAAGGCTTAGTCATGAATTTTGATTGGCAAACCAAATTTGTACTCGTCTTTTCCTTTCTCTTTCACGTTTATGCTCTTTCAACACTGACAAAGTCATTGACGGAAGTTAGGCGTCTAATTATCCAATTTGGTACCACAAGTAGAAAATATCGATATTAGTGTCAAAAATAAAAATCAAGAAATTATGTACGTCAATTAAATCTCAAGAAAAATAATTCAATTTTAGATCTGAAATGAGGCGCTGATTAGGTGCCTGTATCTATTATAAAAATCTTCCAAATGATACCAACCTCTTTTATAAATACAGTTTGGTGTGGTCTATCTTATCTTAAACTTTAATCATGTACTTAAACATTTAATTTATAAACAGAATAATTTACAAAGTTTTGTGATCTTATCTTGTTTTTAGAAAAAAGATTACATAAAAGTGTAAACTGTTTCACAAATTCATGTGTCAAAGAAAATTTTTTAATCGAATTTTCTGATACCAAATTAGAAAAAAAAAGTGCTTAATTAACTACAACAACTTAATTCAGTGGTATGTATAATGCTTCACTCAAAACTATAAATTATTCAAAAATCTCATACAATAAAGTGCGCGCGCTCTCTCTCTCGCTTGCTTACTTACAGTCTTGCTTATAACGCAATTCTTAATTCCCTTCCGTCACTCCCTTTGCTCCTCTTTTTGCTAGCCCAGCAATCAACAGTATATTCATTGCAAGTTTCAGCAGAGTGGTGTACGTATGCACGTATACATATAATATATATATACTTTTAAAATTATCAAAATGCATTGGCAATAAAGTATAGTCGCAGAAAGACGCATATGATAGTGCTCAAAAAGTCAAAGTAAGATTGATAAAAGCAGTGAGAAATAAAAGAAATAAAGACTGCAGGCTTTCAGAAAGGAGGAACTGAGCGACGAAAATATTTATATTGTAATGTATTTCTAAATGCAGAGGAGAGCGGGAAGACAAAGAAAGGCATATGTAAATAACTAAGTATAATATTGCACTGTACTCAATATTTTTTAAAAAAGTTTGCGACACACGAGAAAATTCTATGAAAAGTTTGGAAAGAGATTGTTTATAGATAAAATTTTGCGACTGAAAAACAAATTTAATTGCTAATTTTTACGTAAAATTAATTAATTTATTTTTCTTTTTATTTTTTTTTTTTGTATATACGTATATGGCCGTGTTTGATCATATACAAATATACATTAAAAATTTTATCTTTTTAACATATTCAATTTCTTTCCTTGAGCACATGTATATATATTAACTCATAACTCAACCTAAATATGAGAGGAATAGAAGACTTGGACCAGAGAGGTGTTTTACTGTTCACTAATAAACCGAGAGGCAAGGAGACTGACCAAAAAGTATGCTTCTTTTTTCAACAAAGACGAAGATATCATGCGAATACTGATTTTGACCAGATCAATGACGAGAAGAAGTATCATTAATTGGACAAGATCTTTGTAGAATTCACACTCAATCATCTTCTCATCGATGCTCCATAAAACTAATGACGTAGTAATACATGACAAAATAGTTCTTGTAGCAATGATGCAGACCAACTCTACTTATAAGCTACCACTCTCTTAATTGTTTACTTTAGTACAAAGGTAGTAAGAAGAGGCAGGTAAAGGTAGGTATTTAAGGTATAGGTAAACACACGCCTCGAATTCACTTTACCTGTTAATTTACCAAACTCGTCCAAGATCTCCTCTTTGCCTTTTGACTTTGGTATGTTCCCCACGAAAAGTCGTAGATTAGGAACGCTAATGTTTACTTTCAGACTCTTGCCGGGTTTTATTTCGTAATTATCGAGCTGTGGGATGAAGAAAAAACACACACATGCCTAATTTTGTTTCAATTCGGTAAAAAATAAAAAAGAAAGAAATTTTGTTTAAAAAAGTAGAAGAGAATTTTTTCCATCATTTTTTTCTCTTCTTTTTTCTTTATTAAAAAAAAAAAAAAGAAAAAAACTGGCCAGAAGTAAAAAAAAAAATATAGAAAATTTTGTTTGCCGAAATGTCCTTAGAAGATAAAATTTATTAGAAATTATAAATATAAAAACAAAAATAACTAAAAATAATGTTTAATTATTAATTTTATAGCATGGCGTGGATCTCCATTATAGCATGCGCTTTGTCGCTCGAATCTTCACAAGATAGGAAACCGGCGTGTGCTCTCGCGTTAAATATAACGCTCGTGCACTCCTGTAAACAAATCTTTTAGCCTAACCAATTTTTCACAAAATTTTGTTACAAAAATTGTCACTGTCCAATAAAGATGTAAGACCAATTAGGTAAATATACCCCTAACCAATTAGCTTGCCTGAAACGTATCTTTGGATTTTCTTTTTGCTTATTTTTCATTTTATTTATTTTTTGTCCAGGAAGGTTCTCCACTCCCAATTTTGCCCACTGAGCAAAGAGGAGAGCTGGAAAAGAAACTCATCCGTAGAACACTGTTAGCATTGCGTTGTTTAAGTCTCCATTATACAACACAAGAATGTTTGTTTCGGGATACAAGTTGGATGTCAGTATGCGTATGTACTTGAACTATGAATAAAAATGGTCAGGGACATATATGTATAAAAAAAAAAAATTTATGTGGATTGTTCGTTGAATTGCTTAAATAGTATTGATATGAGAAAAGACTTTAATTAGCATAATTCTCATTTCTTGAAAATTTTGTAACAAAAAGGAAATATTAATTAAACACATAAAATAACTACTACAAAAACACGAACATAGAACAAGCCACATATAGGTGTACTGACACTTAACTAAAATGTTTAACATAAAAAGAAAAAATAATTAACATGAGATCAACATTTTAAGGTTCAAGTGCATCATTAAAATAAAATCAGGAAATGAAAAAAAAAACAAAAAAAAAAAAAAAAAAAATGAGTTAAACATTTTGATTAAGAGTAGACTCTGGTAGCAATAACAATTTTGTAACATTTTTAGAAATTTTGTAAATAATAAATAAATAAAGAGATCCAATGAGTCCATAGCGGCATGGTAATCAACTAATGGGAATGAGAAAAGATAAGATTGTACATGATACAAGGAGGACAGTCATGTGGGATATAAAAAGAGTTTAACATACCTCTCTGACAGCTTGTTGAGCAGCATCCCTGTTTGTAAATGTTATAAAGGCATATCCCCTGTTTGTACCAGTCATAGGATCCATCATTAACCTGAGATCCCAGATCTTTCCACACTTTTCAAACAAAGGTATCAGCTCATCTTCATACATGTCTTTTGGGATTTTTCCACAAAATACCTTTGTAAAAAGTATTATTTTAAATAAAAAAATAAATATGTGCAGTAATGAATTGTTTTATAAAAACTATTAATCTTAAATAATCATACTTCACAACCGGTGCCAGGTGTTGGGCCTTCCCAATTTGGTGGTGGACCTCCATACTTTCTCTGGCCAGTAGTAACATCCAAAGGATAGCCAGTTCTTTCCAGTATCATCTAAAAAATCAAAATTTTTCTGTTGTTATTATCAATTATACTACCAAATTTTATAAATAATTTAAGATTCATTATTATAATAGTTTAAAGTATGTAATTTAGTATCTTAATTTAGGATGAATTAAAAATATTTATTTATTTTAATTTCATCTTTTTTATCTTCTTTATTTGTAAAATTTTTTTAAATACCTTTATGTGTAACAGTATTGACTTTAAGATAAGCAATTAGAAGCATTTTCAAACTTTTAACTCTAATTTTTTTAATGATTGCAGAGAAAATTATTTGCCAAATCATTGAAGTTTGTTGCACTTGCGCAACCTTATACTGCAAAACTTGAAGTTAATCTTTATCAATGAGTAAATAAATAGATAAAACATAATTTATTAATATGATTAAAACAATCTGAGGCTTAAAATAAAATTAATGCATCTCCTCCTTTACTGCAGTTTTATCTTTAATAAAATTTCTCTTTCAGCAGAACCTAGTACCATACGCACCTTAATTTTATCTTCATCAGGTGCCTTGGGTGTTGTGCTGGTGCTGCCAGTTCCCTGTCCAGCTCGACTCTTCTGCCTGTAGGTCTTCATGACTCCGCACAGGTACGCTGATTTGTTAGACACATGCTCCAGATTTGACTCCAGGAACTGCGTGAGGACATTGAGCGCTCCATCAACGGGGAACTCCTTGAGTGCGTCCAGGGCTCTCTCGTCCAGATCCACATGGGCGAGTTTTCCAGTCTTATAGATTTCGTCAAGCTTGGCGGCGACCTTCTCATTAAGCCCATACTGTATGAGCTTAGAGTAGTCCTCCGTTCGCTCAACGTACTCCATCTCCTCCTTGGACTGTTTGTCCTCCGACTTTATTTCCCCGTTCCCCTCTGCCATGTCTTTAACAGAAAACAAATGCAGCACTGTTAGTCTATTTCATATAGTAGAGCCATTCAAGTCTATTAATTTAAATATCTTGAAATATGAAATTTAAAAATATTTTTCTTCAAAAGCACATCAACATAATAATTAAAAGTCCATACAGACAAGTACACTACCTAGCTTGACATATAAATAAAATTTCATTAAATCTAAACTACAGGCTCTTTTCATACAACTTAAAACGACCGATAAACCCGAAAACTAAAGAATCAGCCGACGACACATCGAGCAAGAAATCGCGACGCCGAAGATAATTGCCATTTAAAAGAACTCGAGAAACTCAAGTATAGTACAACGCCGGCGCGACTTTCAAACCCTCGCACTCGCTCCCATCGCAAATAAGGCCAATAACAGATATGTCACTTTCTTCGCACATAACCTCCGCCCTTGCACATCCTCCCTCGAAAAAGAAACGAAAGTCTTGCCGATAAGCCACAATGCGAAAAAAAATAAAAGAAAACGCGCGCGTCAACTCGTCGCGAAATTCAGGCGCTAGAAGACGATCGGCGCGCGCGCCAGGAAAACACGGTGTGGCTCTATACCCTATAGCTACCAGTCAGACCAAAATATTTTCCCTCTCCCCACTTCCGCAGCCTGCAACACTTATACACACTCTCATAGAGATATACACCACCCACGCAGCCTGCACTCTGTCTCTTTCCAGTGGAAAGCGCACGGCTATGGCTAGACGCTTTTCCCCGCCCGAGCGACGCGCGCGCCAAGTAGTTAAACCACCGACGAGACAGACGCCCACGACGCCGCGTATACATGCACCTATCGGCGTGTTCTCCACTTGCGCGCGCGCGCTCGGCTTTTCAGCTATATTACGTACGCGCAGCGAGCTAGAAACAACAGGTTCGCAAACTGCCTCTGTGTATGTGTATATGCGCGGCATTAAGTAAGTATACAGGCGGCGATAAATCCGCGCTAGTATATATATACGTGCTTTTTTCGCACTCGTCGCTCACAGACGGAGACAGACACAGGCGCGCCTTAGTATCACGCGATACATGCACAGCCATACGTCTATATATCCACACACACAGACTCAGAGGCGAATGCAAATATGCGAGCGCGCAGGAGAGCGAGAAAGAGAGGTCGAGATATTTCGCGGAGAGTGCAACGGACAGGGGGCCGATAAGCCGTAGCGGCGGCGGCGGCAAGAAGGAGGAGAAAGAAGAAGACAGACAGAGAGAGAGAGAAGGCGAAATAAAAAGGAGGCAACGGTCTAACAATAGCTCTCGCGCGCGACCGAGCGGAGGCATCCGGTTTGGCGGCGGCGGCGGCGGCCGCTCGTTTTTTCCTTCTCTCGGTCTCTCGCACGCTCAGCACTATATACATGTACCAGCTATACACACACACACAGACACAGAGAAAGAGTGAGAATCGGCGGGAAAGTTGAGCCGGCTGAGAAAAGCTCTCGCGCGCCGGCCGGCTTTTCCGAGATTGAAAATACGTCCACACTCGCGTATAGCACAGCACTGTACACTACTACATTACGCGCGAGGCGGCGGCGGCGGCGACGCATCGATATATGCACTTTCGCGCTTCGCTCACTCACGCACACTCGCAGACTCACGGCTGCTTGCACCTTGCACGTATACTTGGCTATAAGAGATATAATACACACTTTGTGTAGTCACTGGGGATAAAGACAGATAGTGGCTGTATTCCGTCCAACGGTTTTCTGAAAATTCAAAAAAAAGAACGTAAGAGAGAGGCAGAGGGACGTATGCACCGCGGAGCGCGTGCCAACTACGGGCTGGCTCTCTCACTCCTCGAGAATGCACCGAGAGAGAGAGCTACGTGTAAAGCGCACACATCGAAGGAGACAGAGCGCGCGTTTCGCGGCAGCACTGCACACACATACACCAGTCAGCACACACGTATTCTCTACTCCATCTTGTGCGAATATGTCTGGCCAACGCCGCCGTCGCCGCGCGCTGCACTCGCCTCTCGCGCGCGCGCGCGCGCTCACATACACACACCTATATACATATACGTGTAAGCTTGCACTTTTTCTCCCCCACCCCCGCTATGCACTTTTCCCCCCTAAATCACTCGCGTATTTATCAGCATATATACATAACGGTTACTTTCAGAAGCGCCGATTTTCCATCTCCAAGACTGCGAGAAAAGAGAGAGGCGGCACTCGCTTGCAAGCTGATAATATACCTGCTGCTGTTGCTGCTGGCGGCTGGTGCTAGAGTGGCGAGGGCGCCGGTAGATTATCGGTACACGCTGGCCGCAGACTGCAG
Organism: Eupelmus urozonus; assembly: GCA_900480035.1. Taxonomy (NCBI): domain Eukaryota; kingdom Metazoa; phylum Arthropoda; class Insecta; order Hymenoptera; family Eupelmidae; genus Eupelmus; species Eupelmus urozonus. Next base: position 35,490 of record UELX01001092.1, read on the forward strand.
AGAGCGCATATATACAACGTAACGCGCTCGCGCACCAGAAGCCCAAGAGACACAGAAATCGCCCTCTCTCTCACTCACCGTCCCAGACGACGGCCACACTCACTCTCGGCCGAGATCGAAAAAAGAACTCTCGACTCTCTCTCTCTTCTACTCCACTCTCCGCGCGCCTCGCCGAGAGAGCGACTATATAGCAGCGCGGCGCAGACTCGCGCGAGAGCAGCACTGGCCGCCTCTCCCCGCTCGCCGCGCGGATACACGTCCGAGCAACCTATACTCGCCGAGAGAGGGGAGAGTGAGCGAAAAAACAGCGAGGAAATGGCGACGCGCGAATATGTGTGTCTATACCTGTATATAAGCCGAGGCGTGTGGGTATGTGTGCCTGAGGAGTGGGGAGGGACGATGAAAACGTGACTGTGCTGCTCTCTCTCTCTCTAGCTCCGTCTCTTTCTCCCGCGAGTTTCTGCCTGCCGGCTCGCGAGGGAGCCACGGCATTGGCGAATATATATCTCTATCTAAGTGTGTGCCGTGTGCTGTGTATGTATATGCGCGCGCTGCCAAAGAACCCTACGGGGCTCACAAAACGACGCGCAAAGATATGGGCGCGAAACCGGAGAGAGAGAGCTGGACGATAGGTTTTTTACGGATTTTTAAGGCTTTTCGCGTGTATTAACGATCGACGAGACGCTTGCGAAAAGGGTTTATGGGCTTTTACCGGCGCGAAGGTATAGGGGATCGAATTTTTTCGGAGCACGCCTAGAGAGCCTCGGCTTTAATTGTATGTTGTGATGCGCGATTATGAATGGCCCCGCGCTCGCAAGCACACTCATAGAGGGATAGACTCGGTGTGCAGATATAGCTGTGTGTATGTATGGAGGTACGTGTGTTGGCTGGCTCGCGACTGTAAGTGTTTAGGGGTATGATTCATGCGATTCTGCTAAACAGATTTGCCGGACGACTGTATGCGATTAGACACTTGCGCGTCGATTTTGCCCACGTGTGCATGGGTAGGTGATAGAGGCGAGACTTTTCCAGTGTTGGTTGGGTATAGGGAGACAAGCGTGTATAGTTTTATTAGCTTGTAAATTATTTGATGATGCCTCGTGACGACTTGTTGCTTTTCGGAATTTTATTTGCGCGCGTGATTGCGCGAGGTGCGAGGTAACGGTGCGTGCGAAGTGATTTTTTTTGGTTGTGTGGATGAGTTTTTGAGAATTTTTCAGAATTGGTTGGTCGTGAGAAATTTTAAGGGTTTTCTTTTCAGAGATATGAATTGAACTTTAATAAGAGTTTTTAATATGATGGAGCATTTTTTTTATTTAAAAATTGAGAAATTGAATGTTTTTGATTATAGTAAGAAATGCTTTATACGCAGCCTTGAATAGAAAATTAAAATAAAAATTTATCGCTTAACCGATCTAAAGCGCTTATTGAAAATTATCTTACATTATGATAAAATTGATTTGAATACTTTAGTAATTATTTTAAATATAGTTTTACTTTTAAAAATACAATTAAGTAGTAAATTATAACTTTTTTAAATATTAAGAGACGTTGCATTTTATTTATTGAAAAGTGAATTTTAATCTCTTAAGGATTTTTTCGATTACAAAAATCACTGGCTCTGAAAGTTTTAAAAGTATGAACTTTATAAAACTTTTTTTTAAATTTCAATTTAGTTTTAATAATATTTTCAAGAGACAGAAGAAAAAATCTGGTACCGACACTTGAATTGACAGTTTCTCAAACTTCTCAAAGCATAACTTTCAAAACTACGACTGGAAGCTTTGTAAAGCAGTGCATAAAACTTCTTTTCCACCATATTAACATTATTTTTAGTACTCGGAAAAGGTTAATCGATAAATATTCTTTCTATAGCTACGACTACAAGTTAATTACAAACCCGTACCTTCCTAACAACCTAAAATCCCCCGTCTCAACAATCCCTCAACCTCCTCAACCCCAAACTTCTCAACACCTCCTCGCACCAAAACATAAAAACGCAAAGCTCGAAACTCTAAACCCTCCACCAAACTCCAGCATCCTCCACCAAAAGAAGAAAAAAAAAAGAAACCCCAACCTATCCCGCTCGGCGCTCTAACCTCAGGAAAAAAGTGGGCTTTCAGTAGGCCCGCTCACAATGCTCATAATACAGCAACTAAATCCCGAATTTAAATCTCATTCTTCGCGAAATTCGCACAAGTGTACACACAGACTCTCCTCGTAGCGCGCTCGGCAAGAAAGGAACGGAAGAAAGGCCCTCGTCGCGCGCTCACCGCCTCTCTGTGTAAGTGTATACACACGTATATATTCCAACAAGCGCGATTGGCCGACGTAGCCCCTAACACACACACACACACACACACACAGAGTCTCTCGTGCAAAAAAGCAAGAGCGCTCGGCGAGAAAAACAAAAAAAACAAGGCGCACGCACACACATATATACTCTCTCGGCGTGCAATATGCACTCTCTCTCTCGCGAACAACGAACCGCGCGCGCTAGCTCTGCAGGAGAGGGAGAGAGCGTATGTGCCTTCTCTGTCTTCTTGCCTCCCCTCCGAGCCTTCCCCTGCCGTGGCGAGCTATATACTACTACTACCTACTACTCTCCTTTTTCCTTTCGCTCGGCCGTTCGCGCGCGAGCGTTCGGCGCAGCAACCGGCTGCGATTCTCAACCTCGAGACGCCGTCAAGAGGGAGAGAGAGAGAGAGAACGGACTCTCCTTTGCAAACTGCATTTTTTGCAGGCAGACGGCCGGGGGCATGATGAAGAGAGAGAAGGAGGGCTTGTTGCACATGTCGAGGGTATAATGCAGTTTTCGTTCGCTTGACGGTGTACGTGGCCCTTGCATGGATGAATGTCGATTTGAAAATTACGTTATTTCTTGAGTAGTTAGGGGGATTTTCTTTTAGAGAGAGAGTTTTGAGAAAATTGTGATGAGGGTTGGTGGGCTGATTTTTTTTGTTTAGTGTTACTGCAAGCTTGATGCAATTCCGGACCAACTTAACGTATGAAATCCAGTATGAATACCGTAATTCCGGTCATCCAAAAAACAAAAAATCATAATTACGCAAAAATCCAAAAATAACCCATCTCCAAATTTCAACCTATACACAACCTCGCAAAAATTTTGCCGACATCCTCTCACCCTATACCTCCACGCTTAGAAAAAAAAAGGCGCAGCGTGGCAAAAGAGGCGCGCGCGCGCTCGAAAGTGCAGTGCTCTGAGCCTGCTATATACTCTCCGGAATGCGCATCACTGCCGGCGGCGGGGGCAAAAACTTGACAAATTCACAACGGGCGCGCACTGAAATAAAACGCGCGCTCGCTGCAGGCTCTCTCTCGCTCTGAAAGGCAGGCCTTTATGCCCATTATTATATCCGGGGCCCCGCGTGTTCAATGCAGCCGCACTCTAAACTTTTCCCCCCGGCCGGCTTTTCTCCGGCGACGGTTGCAGCCTGCTGCATTCGAGATTTTTGCTCGATTTTTTTTTGCATACGCCTGTGCCAAAGGTTGGCTCTACAATTTTTCTCCCGCTCGTCTCGCGGACGGTGAAAATGAAGATTCTTTTAGCGATGATCGAAACGCGAGAGACTATTATTTTAATTTCGCGCGGCTTTGTTTACTCGCTAGATTCCGCGCTGCTATCGCTATCTCCAAAACCGTCGGCTCGAAAATAGAAGCTCGTCTCAGATAAGCCCCCTCGCGAACGCACTCAAAAAAAGCAAAAAAAAAAAAAAGGAACACGAAAAGATAGCTTAGCCCCGCTGTTGCGTCTAGCCGGAAAAGCCTTTTTCTACTTGTCGACTTTTCGGCGCGCTGTGAAAAGAGAGAGGGAGAATGTCGCGCCGCGCGGCGGCCGCCACGGTGGCAGCAGCGGCGGCGGCGCGTTCGTAACCTCGCTCGAAAATACGCGACGTGCATGTATATATACCGGGCGGCCGAGAAGAAGCTACTCCCGCGCGTGCAAAAACCCTGCTTTTTTTTTTCATGTTTTTTTCGGAAGGTTGGGAAATTTCGAGTTTTCAGTAGTAACAGACGAGTGGGTGGTACTCATCGTGAGAGTAGAAAAAATCAAAGGGTCGAAATGGCTGGTATAGAGCGGCGAGAAGACTGTAGAGGCGTAGGTATATATACAGGGTGGATGCTTTGCAATTTGCACGCTCGAGCTGGCAGAAGTGAATGAGCTCTGGCGCGCTGCATCGCGAGTCGGTGCGTTACGCCGACGGCTCCGGAATCAATTATACCAAAATACCTCGTACATTAACGGATAGTCATTTCAACAATTTAGCCTCCCTTACACACTATCCACGCCTAAAACGCTGCTAGTTTGAGGTTCGCGGCCGTTCGCTTACAGAACGCCCGAGTGAAAGTATATATCGGCCCGTGCACTTTTGGGTTAGGTGTGTAACTCAACTATACCAAAACTGCATTCACCTCAGCGCATATACATATACACTAGCCACCCTGCAACAGTGTGGGGCTCGTACGTTAACTCTTTCTCTCCTCACCCCGCGCATGCATACACACACACACACACAGAGAGAGAGAAAAAGTAGCGAGCAAGAGAGAAAAATAGAAGGGAGAGAGAGAAAGAGAGAATGCAAAGGAACGCGTACCTGTGGCGTTCGGCCAATATACTCAAAGCACACGGCGCGGCCTCGCTGTATATATACAGCTATATACAGCGCGGATCCGGCCGGCTGCAGTTTCTCGCGCGCGCCGCTCACTACCTATATATATTCGCACGCGCGCGCAGACTATGGGCGAGCCCCGCGGGCCAGATAATAGCAGCTCTGTTTTTCCTCGAAAAACAACACAGCCCCTTTGCCCACGTTTTTTTTCTCCCTACAATTCGCGTATATATATATAACACACAGAAAGAGAGAAGAGAGGAAAGAGAGAAATAAAAAAAAGATAAAAAAAAAAAAAAATGTGCAAACCAACCGAGAGAACGATGACTCCTGGCGCTGCTCTCTCCTCCGTTAACCTCGAGCGCGCGCGCTCTCCTCTGTAATTCCTCTCGAGCCTCGCCGCAAAACCGATAATCCGCCGATTAATAACAACAGTCACACAGTGTCTAACCTCGCCGTTATTATTACCAAAAAAAAAAAATAAACGCTCGAAAGGACTAAGGCACCGGGCGACAATGATGCATGGTCCCGATCAAAAGGAACCGCTGCTCGAGCGGCTCGCACCTCTCCTCCTTCAAGTTGGATATTTTTTTTTCTAGAAGCAAGCCTCTAATTCTTTGTTTTAGATAGGATTTTTAAGGGAAAAAGCAAAACACACTTGTTCTTTTTGTACGAAAAACGGCGCTGCTCTCCTCTTGTCTGCTCGCGTCGCTGCTGTTGCTCTACCGCTGTGCTAGTACTGCTGCTGACGCTGCTCCCCCGCCTGCGCGCAGGTGCAACGCCGAGAAGGAGAGAGAGAGAAGGCTGGCTTCTCTCTCGTGTGTCTCCTATATGTTTTCTTAAACGCCTCCGTTGAGAGAGAGAGAGAAATTTTCTTCTTTTTTCTTATAAAATCACACTAGTTATTAATAATTAACCGTAAACACTAACGTTACAGAGAGAGACACGGATATATTTCGACAATGCGAAGGTGATGAGCTTGGCACTAGCCCGGACTTAAGGAGCACTTATTTGCCATCCGCCGGGCGTCTCTATCGAGTCTCTTCTTGCTCGTCGTCGCTGCCGCCGCTGCTGTCGTCGTCGCTGGGCTGCTTCTTTCTGCGCCGTCTCCTCGTTGTTGAAGCTGGCTGCTGCTGCTGCTGCTGATGTCCTGTGACGATGCCGCCGCCGCCGCCGCTGCTGATGTTGATGTTGATGGTGTTGATGTTGATCCTCGTCGTTCTGCTCCCCGTGCAATTTCTTTTATTTTTTCTTGGCCCTTCCAAATGCCGACACACCGATTAGAGAATTCCGCTCTGTAGGCACTCGCGACTCGCGGCTCTTTTTAGTCGGGCTCTGTTGCTTTCTTGTCTGGCTTTTGTTTTTTTGTCACGCGAACGACTCGGACCGCTTGCTACGCTCTAGAAGCGTGCGAATTTTGAATCCTCGTGTTGGCCTCGTGCTTTTTGAATTTTCCAACTGGGGGGAGCTTTCTTTGTTTTTTTTTTACCGATGTATGTACGCGCGCGTAATACGGTGGGTGAAAGAAAGAGAGATGGGAGAGAAGGAGGATGGGAGTGGGTGGGACGCGGGGGTGTCTCTCGCGCGCGCTCGCTTCTTGTTGATGTTGTTGATCCTCTTGGCTGAGATGTGCTCGGCTGGTTTTTGTTGCCGAAATCCGCGCGGTTGGTAAGAGAGAGAGAGACACAAGGGAGAAGAAGCCGGAGGGTCGCACGGAGAAAGAAGAGTGAGCGAGAGAAAACGAACTGTTGCGTCGAACTTGTGTGTTTTTTCTGTTGCACCTTTGTTACCAGCCGTGTTTCCGTTTGTTTTTACTATTTTTTTTTTTTGTTGTTGATCGAGCTTTCTTCTCTTGCTTCTTGAGTTAAAACAAAATCGTAGCACTGAACTTTCCTTCTTGTTGCTTAGTCAAATCGAATAACTCGAAAGAGGAGAGAGTGTGAGGACGGATGACGTTTTGGCAGTGAGTGAGTGAGTGAGAGAGGAGAGTGAGGAGTGAGAGAGAGAGGGGGCGCTCCTTCTTTCGAATTTACTGGGCTTTAGAAGAGAGAATTTTTGGTTGAAACGCGCCAGGGTGGTGCCGCGCGGCGGTGTGCCTACATAGCCGTAATGCATAAATTGGACTGGCGCGACTCGGCGAACTGCAGGCCGCGCTTGCCTCTCTCTCCTCGAGCTGGCTAGCCAGCGCGCGCGCACCAAGCCAGAGCCCAGCGAGAGAGAGAGAGAGCGAGAGGAGAAGCCGGTGCACAAGGGGGAGAGAGAGAGAAAGAGGGGAAAGAGAGCGAGCTTGTTCACTACTATACGTGCGGCCAATGTGCCTTGCACAGCCCTCTCCAACTCTCTCTACCTCTCTCTCTTCTTCTTCTCCTCCACCACCACTACCGGAGCAAACCAGTTTCGCCTTCCTTTCTTCCGTCTCTCCGCGCGGCGCGAGAGCTCGCTTTTTCGAGCCGGCGAAAGAGAGGGTTCCGCCTCGGCCTGTGCATGTGCGACTCTCTCTCTGTGTCTGTCTCTCTGTCTCTGTGTGTGTGTATGTGCGAAGCAAGAGAGGCAGGAGCGTAATACGAGATATATGCAAGGAGAGAGAAGGAGAGAGAGCCTGGGAGCGAATAGAGAGATAGGGGCTTTTGCGTTCAGGAATTTTTTCGGCCTGAAGATGGGATTTTGGAGATAGCGGCGGGGATGAGACAGAGAGAGAGGGATTCGATCGGCGCTGCGCCGAGGATGGAGCCGGGATAGGTTCGATTTTCGCCGGACTCGCGCGCGCCGGCCGAAGGAGAGGGAGAAAGATAGTTTAACCATAAGAAGTCATTAATGTGTCTGATGAAATAAACAGCGAGGCTTGGATCAGCCGGAAAATGCGCGGGAGTGATAATCTTTTAATGCTTGGCTTATGCGAGCATCCTCGAGAGTCAACTTAGCTTCTTTCTATTTTACACGATTTATCCTATGAGAATTCGTACGCATATTAAAAATATAACTAATTCTCGATTTTTTCGAAAAATTTCAAATATCGATCGCAGCTCTGCGAATTCCGGATCAGCGAGTGCAGGCCGATTCTACATTATCCGCCCCTCCCCGGGGGCCAGCGCTGGGGCCCCACTCGAGGCTCCTTATGGAATTAGCGTCGTCTAGCCTAGCCGGGCCATTATGGACTTTTTCTACTTGTTCTAGGCTAGTAGAAATAGTCGGCCGCGCTGTGGGTTTGGAAACTTTAAATTTTAAAACGCCGCGCCGGCGTCGCTTTTTTCTTCGACTTCAGCGAGATGTAGTTTTGAGGCTTGGCTTTGTTAATGCATGTTTTTACAGTGGCTTGTGATTGTTGTAATATTTTAATTGGGGTTTAGTTTATTTTCATTGTGGATTGTAAAGTGAAACGTAATGAGCATAAGCTCGGAATATAATGCGGGATCGATTTCTCCGGTAATTGCACGTTTATGTAATTGATTGTTAATTGTTAATTCTTAATTCTGACGTCAACATTGTTTGATCTTTCCCGCGCAGTACCAAATAATTAACACAATGATTACATAATTATTAAAAAATAACGAATCGCATACTAGCAGAATCAACACTCCAACCTTTCTATTCTCAAAACCAGACACAAAACCTACGCTCCAAACCTTCCGAACTCTCGACTGAAAATTTCGCACCCAGAAAATTTTCTACAAAATTTTCAAACCCCCATCAACAAGCACCCCTGAAAAGAGAGCGAAACCTCGAGGGCGCGCTCAAAACCATCCAGCCGCTCACTACGCTTACGCCCATACCCACAGAAAGAGAGGCAAGCGGAGCAAAAATCGCGAGCCAGCGCAGCCGTCTCTGGGGCCCCGGAAATTTTCGCAAAGGGCCCCGCGCGCTCACAGCCGCTGGCGGGGGGAGCGTAGAAATTTTTCGCAAAGCCGAACGAGGGGAAGAGAGAGAAAGAGAGAGAGAGAGATCCTGGGATTTGCAAAAACGGAAGAACGGAGAGAGAGAGAGAGAGAAGGGACCTTGAGTGCGGCTCTTCGAAAAAGGCCGAACGCGCGAGCACAGACGGACGGACAGAGAGAGGGAGGCGAGAGTTCGTGAACCTTTGCTCGAGCGCGCGCGGCAGGCAGGCGCGATTAACCGAGAGAGAGAGAGGAGGGAGGAGGCAGAAATCGAGTCTGTCGCGCGCGCTCTATCCCTCTTTTCGCAGCGTACGCTCTCCCTCTCTCTCTCTCTTTCGACGCCCCCTTGATTCTTTCGCTGGATACTCTCTCGTCTATATCTGTGTGTGTGTGTGTGTGCGTGTGGTTGCTTCGGTCTCTTTCGCTTTTTTCCGCGCGAAAGGAGTGCCGCTAACCTGCCGATTCCGAGCAGGCCGGAGTCTTTCCGAGAATAACGAGGAGAGAGACTACGAGGCGGTTGCGAGAGCTGCGCGGGGAAAGAGAGAATTAGGAGCTTTTTGGACTGGAGATCTTCGCTCCTGGGGGCTCCGAGAGCGCGGACCTCCGTTTTGGGATTGGTTCGGAGAGCGTGTGGGAGAGCTCGCAGGGATGAGCGATTATTTGGATTAGTTTTTGTCTTTAAGTGAAAACTGTTTTTTTTTTTTTGTTTTGGATTTCTGGATGCAAATTGATAGAAGATTGAAATTTTGTATGCTATGGGTATAGCGTTCTAATGAAATCGCTAGTGGTTTGTTGTAATTTAAAATTATAGATTGATAAAATTTTGATTGTTATTTAATGCTTTATAGAATTTTATAAGATACTATGAAATTACATGGTAATATTTATTATATTTAATTAAACTTCATAAATTTAATATATCATGCAATTATTTTTTCTTCTTCAAAAGCATTTATGATCAAGGTGCATATTTGCAACTAAATGGCACCATAAAATTGCACAACATATATACCTTTGGAAGTTTATTACTTAATTTACGCTGTAAAATAAAACGACTTTAAATAAAACTTGTTGGGGCTCTGAAAAAATTATTTAAACTTATACTATTAACTTTAATCAACAACATTCGCTTCCATCATACCTACAGGCCTTTAAAAGAAAAAATAGACTTTGAAAATTCTATATTTATAAATCAATTTATCTCAAGCGACTAAACGCTCACTTTTATATGAAAAAAATTGAAAAACGCTAAACAAAACACACCGCTAACGATTGAATTCTTCTCAATCAACAGACAGACCGCTATTCCAACCAAAAAATAAAAAAAAATACGCACATCAACCAAAATAAAAATTTCAACCAATAAAAAACCCCAACACGTCCACCCAAAAGTGCAATCGCTCCTCTCATAAACCCAGCCCGCTATCGAAGCCATCGCCGTGACCGAATATCCATATTCCTCCCGTCCTCTCCCTCAATTGTCCTAACCCGCGTTTATTTTATTTCCTCCTTTCTTTTTTCTCTCTCTCTCTCTCTCTTTCTCTCTCCCGTCGATGATACTGCGCATGTGAAAACGCGCAACAGGTTCTTTGCACTTGCCCCCGCGTTCGCCTCTACACGTGCGCGCGCTTCTTGCTTATATATATGCGAGTTTTTTTTTAAATATTACGTATGAAATTTTCAGATTACATCATTTTATCTGCTCTTTCCTTTAACAATAACGAACCAACGCAACTAAAAAAGAACCCAAAGCATCGCGCTCAATCAGCGTGGAGCAGGAAACCAGCCCCGGCGTCATCGCGAATATCCGACTAATCGATTATAACGGCGCTCGCGTTCGCGAAATTAAAGTTTCCCTCGGGCCTCCAGCCAAGACTTCGACTCTGTGATCGATCTTGCAACAGTTGCGCACAAGCTAAATAGCTCCCTCATCTGCACTGCTCGTGCTTCTTCCGCTCCTGCGCCCGAGCAAAGCAGCTCGTTTGAACTTTAATTAATACACGAGTTAACTCGGGCCTGTATTTACGCGAAACGCCAAAGCTCGAGTGTATAAAAGTTAAATAAAAAAAAAAAAAAAAAAACTAGTAATTAGCTCGGTGGGAAATACATTTTACGCGGTAGCTTCGTTTTTCTCTCTTTTACGGTTACGTGAAAATTATTTATTGTTGGAAACTGCAGTGTGTATAAAGCGAGCTTTACGAGCGATGACGGTAATAAAGGAGGGGCTCCATTGCGGGTGGGAAAAAGTTTTATTTATTTCACGAGCGCGCGATGTTTGAGTGCGCCTATTAAACAGTAGCGGGGTAATTAAAATTCAAAGAGCCGAGAAATCGCGCCGCTCGAGTTTAGCCATTAAGAAACCTACAGAATCTACATCCCCGGCTTCAATCCGCTGAATTATAACTTCAGCCGGTATAGTCTTCGTAAACTAAAACAAAAGATCCCCCGCAAGAAAAAGAAAATCGCAGAAACAAAAATCCTTAACCCGCAGGGCAAGACTATCGTGAGCAGTGCGCGAAAACAGACGAATCCCGAGGCGAAAGCGCGCAGACGAAAAGTCTAAGATTACTCCTCGCTCGGGCGCTCGCTTCAGGGGTTATTGATCAATGCATATAGTCGTCGTAGACGCCGCTGCCGCCGACGCCGTTGTCGTCGCTTAGCGAGTAGCTCGGCCAGACTGCACCCCCAAAAAGCGCGCGGCTGGCTCACTCTCTCTATCTGTCTCCCTCTCTTTCTCTCTGCGTCGCGCTCAGTAGATCAGTGCGGCGCGGCAGGATTTGCCGCGACTAGACAAGCCAGACAGACTCACACATAGAGAGGAAAAGAGAGCTTCTAGACACACAGAGAGCGAGCGCGTCTAGGGAGAACAAAAGGCCATCGCGGCCCCCGAGATTCCTTTCGATTTCTACGCTCCTTTTTCCCCGCGTGCAGCATCTCTCTTACTCCTGAGAGGGAGAAAGGGAGAGAAAGAGGGAGAGAGAGAGAGCGAGTTCGTTCGCTCGAAGATGGCCGGAGGAACGAAAGAACGGTTATTTGCGAGAGAGAAAGAGAGAGAGAGGAGGCGGCGGTGGCGGCACAAAAATAAATCGAGCCGTTCTCTCTTTCTCTTTGCCATGGCTGCCGCACAGCCGCGACGAAGACGTGGAGGAGAAGAGAGCACGAACAAGGCCGGTCGAGGCTCTCTCTCTCTCTCTCTCTCTTTCTGTCTCGCGGAGGCTGCAAGGCCAGAGAGCTCGCCGAATATCCCACGCCGCGGCTTTCTTTCTTTCTCTCTTATACGCGCGAGATGCATATATATACACCAGCATCTCGGTTCAACACCTTCTCCGTTGAAGCCGCGCTCTGCTCCGGTAGAAAAGGATATGCATGTACGCTTGGTGTATTGAGAATCTCGATAAGTGGCAATCGACCGTGGGGATATTGAATCGAATTACCGCGGAGGCACCTGCGGCGATCGCGCGCGCGCGCTTCCGCTGCGGTCATTCAATTTTATGCAATTTTCAGGGAGCCGGTACTTAGAGCCGGGTATACTTTGTAAGTCGATGCGGTTCTTGAGTAAACGCTAACGCCGGACACCATGTTTACTTATACGCGAAGGTGGTTAGGTTAATGAGAGGTGCGACGCTTTGCCGCTAGGTGGCGGGTGAACGGGTTTTGCGAATCTGTGGTAATAGGGGTTCGAGGTGCGAAAGTATACTTTTGAAAAGAAAGTGAATATCGATAAACATGATAGAGCGTTTGCAATTCTGAATCTCTGATGCAATATTAATTGCTCAAAGAATAGTAAAATTCAGTCTCAATTACTTTAATTCATCTCAAAGTCAAAATAAACATTTTGATCTAGACGATTTTTTATTGAACACCTTTTCAACAAGAATACTTTCAGCTATAACACGCCAAATTTCGTCAGCATCACAAAAAAAGCAATTACACCATTTCAACCATTGTACGCAAGCCAGCCAGCAAGCACCTTAATCCAGGGGCATCGATCGAAAAAAAGACATGGGGCCCCACCACAAGCAGAAGCGGCCCTGGGCCCACCACCGTGTCTCTCTCTTTTTCTTTCTCTCTCTCTCTCTCCAACCACACAGACTACGAAACACGACGAAGGCGAGCGCCTGCTATAATATCGTCTGGTTGAGCGTGCAGCAGCAGCAGCAGCAGCAGCGGCCGTAGCACCCGCGTCCCTCGATACGGCGAGAGGAGGAAACGAGTGGAACAACGACCGCGAGTGAGAGAGAGCCCAGGGAAGGGGGCAGAAAAAAAAAGAGAGAAAGAGAAGCCGAAGGGGAGGAGAAAGAGAGAGAATGAAGAAGAGCAGGAGAGAGAAGGAGAGGACAAAGCGAGACAGAAAATTAGTGAGAGGGAGAGAGGACGCGATCTGTGCGCTTATATCCACGCATACACAGACACAGGCTTGCTCTCGCGCAGAAACCTGTTCCCCTTATTTTCTCTCTTTCTCGCCTCCCTTTCTCTCTCGCGCTTTTTTTTCCTACTCTCCCGGCGCTCTCTCTCTCTCTCTCTCTCTCTCTCTCTCTGCGCTCGCGCAAAACTTTTCTACTTTACTGCTGATTATGCCTTATAATGGGCCCGAAATCCGCGGCGCTGCCTTTTGATTTTTCCTTTGCGGAGAGCGCAGCGGGGGCCGACGATCGCTCTTTCCGTCTCTCTTGGCGGTTATGAGAGGCCGGGGCTTCGCGGAAATTTCAAATTGGAAAACGTATGCGCCGCCGGCTGATCTATTGCGGCTACCGGCTCCCGGTAATAATAGAAGCGCCTCGACGGGGGACCGGGCTTTTTGTTTCGCGGATATGCGCCTCATTTTTCGATATGATGCTAGCTATTTTGCGGAGGGAGAGGAGAGCACTCGTATGAAGAGCGCCGTTTGACTTGTTGCAATAAATGGCTTTTTTGATCGATCGCTTCGGGTGTTGTCTAGGAATAGTTTGTCTGCGAAGTAATTTTAGGTTTTTCTTATGATTTTGATATTCAGGATTTAAATAGAAATTGAAGATATGCAGTTTCATATTTCAGTGAACTTTTCCTTTTCATATTAATCTATAAATATTTATAATTGAATTTAGACTAATTTTACGTCTCCTGTAAGAGTCTCAAGTCCGTGGAAAGTGGAGTCGGAACCAGTTCAAGAAACTACCTCTCTGTTGCTATGGAAATAGCTTTGAAGTAGCTTTTGTCAAAAAGCTGATAAGAAACGTGCAGCTGAAGTCTTAAAGGAACAAACTTGTTGAACAATAATTAATCTTGACAGTCTCCGGCGTAACAACTTTTCTGACTTGCAATAAATCTATTATTTTTAATTGATAAACTAGATTTATCGCTTCAAGTTGGAGGTGACATTTTAGTATTATTTCCATTACAAATTCTGTTAACATTGTTTGAAACCATGAAATTTATGTATCAAATTTATCAAAGACATGATAGTTTAAGATATTATAATTGAAAATATAATAATTATTTATTTTTCTATTTTATTCCTGAAAAGAGTAATTGTAAAATTTCAAACAATAAACAAAAATTTTTATCGATCAAGTTTAGTAAAAAAATTAAAAACTTGTTTTCTCTGTTAAAGAGATGCGTAAACAAGAATGAGTTATATAATAATATTCTGTGAATTTTGTATAAAGAAAAACAAAAACTTTAAACTTGTCTATCCTACTATCGACGTTGTGAAAATTAAATACCTGTTGCGTGGATAAACTCTTATTCTTTTAACTTTCTAATACATGACAGGAAACTTTTTTAATTTAAACTTTTACGATGCCGAAAGCATGTTAGAATTAAATTACACATAATAGGCCTTATTCAGGAATGCAACAAAATTGAAAATACATGTTTAAAACTACAAAACATTCATTGCAACATAATACAAGAATTACGAAGTTTTAAAACAAACATATTCGAAATAATGTACTGTATAACTTGCTTATTACAGTATTTGATTGCAATGAACGGTTGTAATAGCACGATTTATTATGAACGCGAAGGGGCTCAAGAGAGGTTCAATAAAGACGATTCAATAAAAACATGAAGACATTACAGCGTGTTATTTTAAGTACCCAGCATAAGGGGATTTCTGAGGTCTTTGTTACCCACCGCAAAACGAGGCTTACAGTGTGCGTGTACTCGATTTGCCATTGTTTGATTTCTCATACGTATCAATATATTGAAATCCACGATTTAAGGTATCAGTTATATTTTTGGTGACACATATATTTCATCAATTACCAAATTACATTTCCTACTTCATAAAGTACGATCTAATCCCAACATCCTTAACAATTCACGATCCCCAATTCCTATTAGCATCCACAAAGATCTAATCTCCACAGAATCCCAGCAACCACAACAACCCATCCATCCATCCACGACCCTCTACACCTCCTACACTCAGACATCCCCGATGAAAATCGCAATAAAAATCGCGATCGAGCAATCCGTTCGGCCCAACTTCAGCCAGGCATACAGCGCATTCTCTCCTCTCTTCTACCGTCTGCGATTCCCTCCCTCGCTTTCTCGCGTCCGGCCGCTCTATATACGCGTATAATGCACTCTTCGGCCGGCTCGTTTTTTTTTGCGCGTACGTACAGTCCCATTGTCGTGTGTGGGAGGCTGAAATCCGAACGTCGGCGCATTATGCGCGCGACGTTGCTTTGTGAATGGAAAAAGGGGGGCGAGAGAGTGAGAGAGAAAGAGAAAAAGCATCGCGCGTCTAGCCCACTTCCGTCCCACAGGCAAAGAGTTCGCGAGAGAGCAAATGTACTCTCTCATGATGCGAAAACGACGAGTGTGTGTGTATGGCTCTGGATTTGCATGAACGTCTCGCGCTGCTGCTGCTACTTTCTTTCCTTCGATTCATAATTTTCGGCCTGTCTGCAGGGACGTGAGGGATACTAAGGGAGCTGGGGGTAGGAGATGGCGAGAGTTGGATGATGGCTGGTTCTGAATGTGACGGTGATGGTGCTGTGAGTATTAAGAGCGGACTGATAATTTTGGGTTTTCAAGGGTTTTAAAGTAGGGATGGCAGTTTTGATAGGAGAATTTGTAGGGGTTTAAAGGGTTTGTATCAAGATACAATTATCAATTATGCAGAGAGAACAACAAATCATGTATAAAAAATCGTTATGCATATAGTTATTTTTACCATAGCAAGTAGCATTTTTACTGTTCTGCAGTTAAAGCTGCTACATGCATATCAGTTTTTTATTAATTCATAAAGTTTTTCCTTTGGTTATCAACTGTAACCCTCGTTTATTACTAATAAAAACACATAGCTATATGAGCAAATCGACAAAAAAAATCCCTTTAGCGATTCCAACTTCAAAGAAAAAAAAAATTTACCTACATCAGGGCGATTGTTTTTTCTTGTTCTATGGGTCATATAATGGACGAAAAAAATACTCTACACACGAT
>UELX01001093.1:0-51380 GCA_900480035.1 Eupelmus urozonus
CGCATAAGGCTGCGCAATTTAAAATGTCCTTTGATGGTAGGTGTAAGAAAATCATAGTCATCAATTATTCCTTAATTTAAAGTTTTTATTATCTTTTTTCCTATTTTAAAGTTATATTAAAAACTTTAAAAAATCTGAATAGTAACATAAAGTTTAAATTCTGTTTGATAGATTAGAATCGCTCATGAGTTATCAGGTTGTATTTTATTTCGACGTGATATCGGGGCTTTACCTGCGGTGTTAGACAAAAATAGCGATATATCAAACGCGAGATCTTTGACGCCGGGGCTTAGGACAATGAGAACATTATTAATGTCCATTAATCAAGCGCGCCGCGTGACGTGTAAACAGGCGCGCTCAGAAGAACCGCCGGAAGTGTCATTAACGCGCAAAACTAGATCGCCATCAAACTCCAATTTCGACGGATATGTATACCTATGCATCACATTAATTCTGAATTGATTGATTGCTTATTCTTTTAATTAATTACGGATTATCGGAAACTAGTTAATTATTTGTTTTCTTTACTAAATTTCGGATATTCTAATACTTAAATGCTTCAAAATAATATATAAAATCATATACTTTTACAAAGTTCATATAAATGTATATGAAGAACAAACATACTATATCTAAATCTACATTTTAATAAGTAAATAAATGCATCAGATCTTACAACGTGAAAGCAATCATTTTTAGACGAATCAAAGTTCATTTTTAAAAAGTTAATAATGTACAATGTCGATTAATTGATTAAAGTTCTGATCGATTTTAGCTAGACTAAATGAAAATGTGTAAATGCATTACAGAGGATATAAATATTATTATAGAGAAATGAAACAACATTAGAACAAAATAGTTTTCTTGAAACTTTATTTAAACGAAAAGTTTAATAAAACGTACAAATGTATATAAATAGAAAAGAACAAGACACACCTATATTACACATATCTAGTACGAAAGACATTATTGATAATGAGTATTTATGCAATGATTTTTGCAACAATCTTTCATCAGTCTTATATAACGTTCGAGCGGCAAAAAGTAATTGTGAAGAAAAAAAAAGGTTGTCTAGACCTCAGCGAATCCGTATTTCAATCCGTGAAGCGGTCGCGGCCCATCGGCGTTCGATTGCCTCTGAAGTAGGCTGACTTTTTTGCCGCTCGGCTCGGCCTGCAACTTATCTTTCTTCTTGATGCGCGTCATTTCCATGTGATCGACGCCGGGCGGCTTCACTCCCTCGTAGTTTGCCGGCAACATTTCCGCTTCCGGCTCCAGTCTTCTTTTTGGTCCGGCTTCTTGCTTTTCGATGTTTGCGATCCGTAGCAATGTACCCTCCTCTGCCTCCTCATCCTCCTCCTCCTCCTCGTCGTCCAGATTATCAGCGTCAAAGTTGTCAAATTCAAAATCGAAATCGTCCGTCTCTTTCGTGTCGTCTACCGATCGATCGTCCTGCTCTCGTATGGCTAAGGCTCGCAGTGCAATGATGCAGCACGTGCAAATGATGAGGCTGGTTTTCGGTAAATTTTTCATCCTTATCAACATTACAAAAGACCAGTGAAAATGGCAGAAATAATGCAAGCATTCGAGAGCTACTTTGTAAATGCATGGCTGGAAATCAGGAGGCACAAGTGTTTTATTATTTTTAAATTTTACCTATTAAATCAACGGGTCATCGCCTATCAATTTAACAGGTAAAATATCCGCAATTGTTTTCCAACTGCCCTCCGATGAAATTTTCAACCGTGCATTATTCAGAGCGTGCATTACCTTTCGAATGGCGACTTAGACTTTTGTCTGTGATAAAGTTAAGCGCAGCGGTATATCAGCGCTGAAATTACTAAAACCGTCGGAGAGCTCTAGAAATGGCTGGGAAAATAGTTGTAATGCTCGTGTAAACCGCTTGTCCGGCTCTGTGCTACGCTGGCTGGCAGTGGGAAATCGACTGAATTCGTCGCACGAGAAATTCGTTGCTTTTATATTGCAAGAGAGATAGGATCTCGGCAGAAATGCGCTGGCTCCGGGGGTAGGGCGACGCCGGCTCTCGGAGCTAGAGGAGCGTTACGACTGCACGTATAGCCGTGCGGCTGGATGTTGCGCAGCTCTCTGCTATACCAGCCCAATATTCGCTGCAGGCTCCATCGACGCTCTCTCGACTGTTCTACAGAGTACCGCAAAGTTCTCGTTATTCTTTTATCCAGAGTGTTTGACACGCATGTGGAGAAAAACGTTTATTGATGGATTTTTGTGGGCGTTGATCTTACAGTAACGACATTCCTTTCTATTCGCAACCTCCTTTCTTACAAATTTTTTACGTGTTTACATTTAAGGATGTGACAATCGTAATGTGGTTAGTCATTCGTTTCAAGTGATCAAACTTATTTAAAGTTTGTAGCCTGGTACAGATAACATGCTTTCGATAGGTTCCCACAAGGTCTTAATTATAATATAATTTTTTCTCAATTTTTTTATTATCTAAAATTAGTTGAACTAAACTATTGAAGTAAACGTGATTGTGCGTATGTAGATTAGTGTGTAATTAATAACAAAATTTATAAAGAAAAGTCTTACATAAAAAGTAAACATAGCTACCTGTATATTGGCCAGTTTCTAAAAAACTAAAGTAAACTGAAAGTTGAATTAGAATATATAGTATTTAATTATAAATTAAAATTTAATTACAATTGGTAGTAATAGTAATTTTAAGAAGATAACTGAAAGAACTATCAGTAATCCCTTATAGCTTTTCTCTAAAATTTGAATTTGATCCAGTCGACAGCAAAAACTTATAGCAACTCATTTCTTAATAAAACGTAATATACTTATTGTTTTAGTAATTTCAGTAAGTGATATGCAATTTCTTTTCTTGTGTTATTTAAAGTTTATAGATATTCAGTTTTTTAAAGAAATTAGAATAGCAATACAAAAATTCAAAAGAAAACAATTTGTTTTTGTATTCACCACTCTAAACAATTATACTGTAAATAAATTGAAAAATTAAAAAAAATTTTTTTGCATAGTCTATTTTCTTACAAATAAATCTTTTTTATGATAGGTTTATAATAGCAATAAAAAAGTTTTCGAAAAAGATATAAGAAATATGTTCTGGAAAATTGAAAATCGATATACACTTTTTAGAAAATTGCTGTATGGACGTGTGGGCGCGTGTGTGTATAGTTGTGTATGCGCGAGCCCGCGTGCGTGTGTACATGTGTTAATGCGTGTCATCTATGGATGATTCAGTAAATTCGCATCTATTTCACCAATTTTAATCCACTAAACTTTTTTACATATATAAGGACAGAGGCTCAAAAATAATTTTTACGATAGGTACCTGCTTTTTATGGTTTTGTATCAATTTTTCGATTCTTAACATATAATTTTTTGAATTTTTTATTTGTTATGCATACCATAATTAAATATACTAAAAAGTCTTTAAAAAACTTTAAATTATCTCTTTTTTTAAAAAGACATTTTAAAACAACTATAATTATCTTTTAGCTATATCTAAAAATCGATTTCTTTAAATGTCTCTATCTTAGAAACTATTTATGAGAACTTTTCGAAATGTATGGAAGTCATTTATATTTCATACTATAATCAGTTAACGTTTTAGCTTTTCATGTTGATTTATTTTTGAGAAAAGGATTTTTTTTTAAAAGAAAAAATATATAATACAAAGAACAATTTAATTGGTCTGTTACATTTGTAGATATATTTATTATTAAGTGTTTCGAAGAATTTATTTGATTTATATCGATACTTTTTACGATAAATTTTTTTCCTGAATATTACAGATTTGAACAGTCCACTTTCAAATTCAAATACTAGAAGGATCAAAAGTTAAAGGAAGCCAGCTAATAAGCATATTATATAACGTTTTAAATTCTACATTGCTAAATTTTTCATAGAAGAATTACTTAGATAATTATGCTATTATAATCATTGAAATATTTCTAGTTTTTAACAATTATATAATTAATTTAAATTATAAAAAAATGAGATTATTTGATTTTAAATTTGTTAGTTATCGTTTAAAATAAAATCGTTTTTGAGTCGAAATTTTTAATATCAAAATTAATATGTTATTTCATTAAAATTTTTTTTTATTTTGATGTTGTATAAAATTTATGTACATATAATTTGTGATTGAAGTTATAATTTTATCTTTTATTTCTATAGTATTACTTGAAGACACCAGTGTAAACATTGTAAACTGCATTTTAACATTCAAATATACTTATGTTTTCTACTTACCCTTTGAAATTTATAGTTTATTTGATCTAGAAATATGTAATCAAATCTATATTCAAAGTCGTTATTTTATTTTGTTATTTTTAATAGACGTCCTTTTTCATAATTTTATATATTTTGTTTATTGAAAATCTTTCTTTAAATTGATTGATGAAAATTTCTATCCTGCTTCATGCACTACAAATCTGAAGACTCTTTTGAACCAAATGCAACAGCAGTAACTATGACCTG
Source organism: Eupelmus urozonus (assembly GCA_900480035.1). NCBI lineage: Eukaryota > Metazoa > Arthropoda > Insecta > Hymenoptera > Eupelmidae > Eupelmus > Eupelmus urozonus. Next base: position 4,486 of record UELX01001093.1, read on the forward strand.
TTTCTGATCATTTCTTTTCATGTTGTAACATTCACGCAATCACGCAGAATGTAGCATCAGGCTAATTTGATTATCACTGATTATGGATTGATCTTGAAAATATCTTATTATTTCTTTCATTAGTATAGAATATCTTTATTTAAAAAATTAATCTGTAAATTATTTAATTCATAAACAATTAATTTTAGAAATGATTAATGTATGTACTAATGTAGTGAAATTCATTGAATTTTGATAAATTACTGTATCTAACTAAAATTGGCATTTATCTATTAGTGTATGATAATCTTCTTTTTACCTTTTACAAATATATCAAAAAGGTTTAAATTTTACTTTATTATTTAAAATGTAAAAAATAATAAATTGATTAAAATATTGAAATTAATTTAGTTATCGCCTATTTGAAACAGAAAATTAAGCTTATAGCATAAACATACGTGAATAAAAATGCGAATGGAAAATAATTTCCTAGAAATCATTTAATAAAATTACTTAGCAGAGTAATTAAATATTTTATTATGTCTAGTTTTTCGGCAAACACGATTTCAATTACATCCATCCATTAATAAAGGTCATAAAAAAATCTCGTAAATAAAGAAATTTTACGTAAAATATTTTGTTAAAAATTGATTAAAATAAAATATACTATTTTGTTTCTACGTTATTGTACTTTTATTTTTTTTAAAAACGATATACGGAGCTTTTACATGAGACTTGTAGTAGCACATCAACGTATCTAGATGTCCTACAACACGTAGTTGTCATATAATCTTGACGGGGATAACATATAAGAATAGACATATGCTTGAAGTAGAGGTTGTAGTATATGGTTATGTGTTAATATATGGCAGCTTAAGCCATTCTTATGCTATAACCCTTAAAGTAATGTCAATTTATATGTATGTCTTATTAAGGCAAGGTTAGAGTTTTATAGTTATTAAAATTTAAGAAAACTCACTATTTTCATCAAAATTTTAATTTAAAAAACATCATATGTAAACATTAATATAAAAAACAAAAAATCGAAAATTGGGTAAAAGTTCTTGGAATCAATTCATATAACTGTAGAACGTTTATAATAAATTCATTAATAATATTTGAACAAATTACTCGAACTGTTATAGAATTCATGATAAATCCCTACAAAAACAAGACATTTTATATTCGTTTTCTGGGTATATCATAATATTTTATTCGTATAATAGCTAATTCTGCGAAGCCCTCCATATTTCAAAAGCATTTTAACCAAAATATAGCAGCGTAATATTTCAGCCGAATAATGCATTGTTATATTGTTTATTAATTGCAAAGAGTTGATACAAATACAAAGAAAGATAGATAAAACATTAAAATTTGTAATTTTTATAAGCGTTTAATAATCCAAACTGAAAGTACTCCAAGAAAGAAAGTAAACACAAAGATGAATACATCACAACGGTACCGAGTACCTCTCAAAGATGTGAATGCTATAGAACAGAGGGGCCGTGATGAATATAACCGCCAAGCTAACCGGATAAAAAGTCGCGACGTTCGGTCTGAAAAAAGTGTCACCTTAGAGTCACCTTAAACTATAATAGACAGAGAGCGAGCGGTGCATTGCGCAAGCGACGATCATGCGAATGCTCGATGCAGGAATTCAGAGGGAGCATTGTCAATGACAGAGCCTGTTCTTGAATTACCCACGTCGACCGTGAAGTATGTTCGACATTCCCTATCATACGCAGTCCTTGGAGGTCTTAGTATAAAGCTGACAGACTGACCGAGTCTAAGCACAGTCTTGTCGGCACTTCCTCTACTATCCGCTCTTGCCTCACATTTGACGCGCCGAAGCGTCCGTCCACACACGATCATCCCCCTCGATAAAAGCTCAGCTGAGAAATCAGATTTGTGGAGCGATCGTTTCACGGCTTGCAGGTAAGTCCCATTAATTTTATTTCTTTTTTTTTTTTTCACATTTTTCAATGGAACAGAAAATTGAATTAATTAATTTGTCCATAGGAGGAGCAAATACAAAATGAGCCGGATGCTGCCGATGATCGCGGGCGCGCTGCTGGCGTTCAGCGGTGCCCAGGCAAGCCCGACCACGAAGATGGAGCGCATGGTGGTGTCGAAGATGCGCATGTCGGACCTCGAGGGCTCGGCCAGCGGCTACGCCTACGACCAGCGCCAGGGTGTGCCCGTCTCCTTCGTCCAGTACACCAGCCACACCGGCGGTGGTGGCGTCGCCGGCGGTCTGCCCTACGACGGCAACAGCTACCCTACCTACACGACCTACAACACTTATCCAGCCTATACTTATGGTGACTACGGCGACTACGGTAACCTGGATCTCCCGCCGGTGCTACCCCCGCAGCAGTACAGGCCACCGCCGGTGCCGCTAGCCCCGGTCGCGCCCCTAGCTCCCTACTATCCGGTGCAAGCTCCGATTCTGGAACCAGTAACGCACCTGCATCACGGGCCGCCCTCGGCTATCGAGCACTTAGATGATCACCTGCCGGCCCAGCATCTGCATCATCACCATGGTGATGACGAGTCGTTCGAGGAGGGCGGAGGCGCCGAGCACCACAGCGAGGACAACTCGGCCCATGGTGAGAGAGGAGAAAAGGGCTACGGTGGTCATCACGACTTCGACCAGGGCGAGAACGAGCACCGCGAGGCCGATTATCGACAGGGTGAGCGAGCTTTTTGTTAATGCTTGATGTGGGTTGGCGTTGGACAATTAATAAGCGCGCGTTGGTCTTTTAATTACGGCGGACGGATCAGCGGGTGTGTTTGTTCGTCTTGCATATTATTATTTCGGGATTGTTTTTGCTTAATATCAACTTGATTAATTTTCGTATAATTAACGTCAAACGCAACATCAATGTTTATGTTTTATGCAAATTGTATTTTCACTTGAGTTTATATTTAAAAGCCATGCTCGTTACGTCAACATATTTATTACTTTCATTATTATTTTTATTATTATCATTGTTACTTTGTTATAATGATGGAAGCCGTATTCTCAGCTGCATTGTCCTTTTTTTTTAAATTTTAAATTGCTTTATAAAGCTTCTTCAAACATTAATTTGAATAAGAGCAAAATTGTTAATTATTAATTAAGAGAAGACATAATAACTCTAGAATAACGAAAAAAAAAAAGATAAAAGAACAAAGGCGTTATAAATCAAAGAACTATTAAAAGTAAGGAATTTCGAAAGCAAAGTAAATTCAGCTTATCCAGCATAAATTTTTTCTAACACGAGCAGGTGAGTACCACGATGAGGCGGGCCACGAGGGCGGCCACGAGGAGTCCGACTCTCGCTACGACGCCCACGACAAGGGCGAGTCCGGCGCCGAGGGAGCCAACTACGGCAACAAGGCTTACCAGAAAAAGGGCCACCGAACCTCGGGCTTCCACAACGTGTACCGCAAGGACGAGTACAAGAAGGACACGGACTTCTACGACGAGGACCACGACGGCGGACACTACGAGAAGTACGGAGCTTTCGATGCACACCATAAAGACGAGGAGGCCGGCTACGAGAAGGGCGGCAAGCACGACGCTGCCTACGAGCACGCCAAGCACGGCCAGAAGGGCCACTTCGACAAGGGTCATGAACACAACTTGCATAAGGGCCACAAGGGCGCCGAGGGCGAGGACAGCTACAGGGAGGAGCACGCTGATTATGCGAAGAAGGCAGGGCAGCATCATGCAAGCCAGCATGGATTCAAGCAGGGACACGGATATCGATAACTGCTGCAAGCTCTGAATGCTTCTTCGAGCCTCGCTCTTTGAAAGACAGTGTAAATACCTATCGCCACATTTTTTCAGGGCTTGTCCAAGTAATATTGATGTTGCTTTCTTTTTTGACTGTCCGCGCTAATGCTCTTTCTTTTGTTCTTTTTTTTTGAGATTTCTTCGAGTACGCGAAAAGTCAGATTAGCGCGCAAGCTCTGGAAACTTCCTGTGACTTGTATGCGCGTGTTAAAGCTGTTCTGTTAAATTTGTTCGTTAAATTTAATGTTCATTTAATACGAAAGCAACATTATCGATACATGTATATTAAACAAAAATTAATGCAAATTTACGTGAATTTTTCAAGATTTGCATTAATTTTTCTTTACCTTTAACAGTGCATCTCATACTGTCGTCCTGAATGTCTTCGATATTCTATACTTTATATTTTGTACAAGCAACCGATAAAAATGTTGTTATTTATAAGATTATTATCTACATATAAATAATGAAATAAAGAAACATTATGTAAAGAAATGACTGCGTAAAAAGCTCTGGTTTTCCCTGTGATAGAGTAACTATAGGAAAAATGCACTTCGAGGAGGCACCTGCAGCTCGTAACTACCTGTTGCGAGCTCGGGACCGTCTCACTGGACGGAAGTAAAATTATATGAAAAGCGACGGTGTAGCAAGATTTTTCGTCGAAAAGAAACTCTTCCCTAAGCCGCAATAAAGCCAAAAATAATGAGAAATAAAAAAGAATCGAAAGAAAGTTGAAAATGATTTAGCGCTAGAATAATTCTATACCTAGAATGGCGAGAGCGAAGCCCGCGAAAAAGCACTGGTGCATTATGTATATACTTTAATAAAGCGGATTTGCATATCGCACACGGGGCGCGCCTTCATTCCATATCTTTGCCTCGCAAACTGAACGCACATAGATTCGCGTTAAACACACGGCCAGCGGCTTGCTTTATATTTGCGGGTGTTGAGCTTTCGTCTGCAAGCTGTTTGTCTTTATTAATGTTGTATCACGTGCGCTCCCAGTCGCTCCAGCCCACATAACAACTAGTCCCGTCTCCCTCTCTTTTCCTCCTTGTGTACACTCCCCCCTCCGGAGCTAATTATATCGAGAGGATATACTCTTGCCGCGGCGTCCTTCAAAGCCGGATTAGCCGGCGTGCTTGAGGTATTCCACGGACTGTGGGGCAACAGTTGGAGAAAAAAAAGGGGAGCAAAGCCGTGCGAGAAACCTCGATGCTTGCTGATCGATGACAAAGCAGACAATGTCGACACACGCGGCGACGGGCAGAGAGTCAATTGGGCCGCGTGGAAGGGTAATGGAGAAAAAAAGGAAGCACGAATCGCTTTTGATACTCACGCATACGCACGAATTTTCGCGCTTGCCTTCGCGCGGCGGATGCTGCGATTTACATTTGTCGTCTATGTGTGCCGTTAAGCAAGGGGGCAACCTTCCATGGCAATTTTCTCGGGATACGTTCTTTCGCTTCGAGTATAAAAGCCGCGAGCTGCGTTTCTCTGCTCTTAGCGAAAAGGTTTTTTTATTCCGTCTCGGACGTGCGCGCGCTCTTACTCGTCCAATTAGCTTTGATTTTTTGCCGCAGTCTTTTTGTATCAGTCTATAAATCGATAAAAACATGACTCTGGTTCGTGGATTGCCTACGACGTTATCCTGACTGTGAAAGAAGCTCCCAATTAATCTGCAATCGTTACCTTCGCTTCGATTAAGAAAAGCGACACGATCGATCTGACGCTATGGCAAAGAGGAACGCGCTGCGTGTCACGCTTATTTGGATCCTGGCGGGCCAGCTCTGCGAGTCGCTGGCGAACGAGCCGCCCAAGAGCGAGGAGCAGAACAAGAAGGAGAGCACGACGAAAGACCTGAAGGTGGCCTCGACGAGTTATGTGTACAGCAAGAGCGGCAACGGGATCGGTCCCTTCGATCATCTCGGTCCGCTCTCCTCCGCCTTTCGGCTGCATCATTCAGGTCTAAACTTTCCTAGATCGAGCGGTTTCAATTTCCCGACTAAGTATAAAATCGGCAGCTTTGGTGGAGGTGCGACTCGCTCAATACTCTTTTCTTTCCCTAGCTCTCTTTCTCTTCCTCTTATCTAGTATACATTATCAAAGTGATAGATTTCGCATAAAAATTAGTTTAATTCATCGTTGACTGTAAACAGTTGGTAGCGGACTCGACGACGATCTGAGTCTCGGAAAAAAGCACTTTGGCTCGGGCTCATCGGGCTTCGATCTAGACTCACACGACGAGTCGGACGATTTGCTGGATCACGACAAACATGGTCATCACCATGACCATCACCACGGTAGTCACCATGGCCATCACCATCATCACCATCATCATCACGAACATGGACACGAGCATGAGCATGAGCATGATCATGGACATCATGAACACGAACATGACCACGGACATGGTCATGGACATGGACTCGGACATGGATTTGGACATGGACATCATGATCATGGACACGAGCACGAGGAGAAGCATCATGAGAAGGGGGAAAAATCAAATGAGAAACACGAATCCAGTGGAGAGGAAGAGGCTTCAAAGGGCTTTAAGGTATGTTTAAATACTTTGTACTTGATCTTCTTTAACTCTGTTGCTAAGTTAAATACCACTCCTTTATTTACGACTACCAACTACTGCAGTATTTGCAAATTTCACGAGTTATTTTTTTTAACAAATTCCTTCTTCATAGATTTAAATTATTCATTTTATTAATCCTAGCAAATAAAAATTTTGAATTTCAACTTTTATTTGCAATTATAAATTCAAGTTTAAACTTTCAAACAGATCTGCAAACTTGTATTAAAAAAACGAGAACATAAGAAAGTTTGCGAAAAAGTATTAATAAAAGATTAAAGAGAAAAAATGTTGAAAATGCAGGTCTCCGAAGAATTCGACAAAGGTGAAAAAAGCAAAAAGGAGAAGAGCCACGAGTCCGGCCACCTAGAGGAGGAGGCGGCCGCGAAAAAGTCGCACGAGGACTCGGAGAAGAAATACAAGGAGAAGGAGGAGTCGGCGAAAGCGGCAAAAGGCGAGCATTACGCCCACAACGAGGGCCACAAGAAGGGCCACAAGACGACGGGCTACCACAATGTCTATCACAAGGACGAGTATAAGAAGGATACGACCTTCTACGACGACGAGCACGTCGACGCTCAGCAGGAGCAGTACAGCTCGGAAGACCACAAGCACGCCAAGGCCGAGGCCGAGCACAAGAAGCAGGAGAAGCTGGACGCGGCCTACGAGCACGCGGAGAAAGCTAAGAAGGGTTTCTTCACCAACGGCCATCAGTACGGAGTAGCCCACGGTCATGACCAGGAGGAGGCGCTCAAGGAGTATCACGATAAGAAGAAGGAGTCGCACCACGAGTCCGAGCACAAGTCCGAAAGCGAGAAGGACGAGTCTTCCCATCATCATCATTAGAATTTTTAATCTGCTTTTCGTTGTTATTTATTTCCTTCCTCGCTCTTATTCCTTCTTGCAGATACTTTTGTTTTTTTACTTTTTTACTTTTGTACTTTTACACTTTTGTATTTTGACATTTTAATAAATATTGAAAAATTACGAAACTACCAAGCCTTATAACAATTTTATTACGTCATTCCAACTTTTACTCCTTGCCTTTCCAGTCGTTATCGGGAAGTTCTTCTATTATTTATGCTATAAAAGTTTAAAAAGAAATTATTCTAGATTGAAAAATCTTTATATACTTGTTCTTCGAGAAAAGTGTAAGTATGAAAATTTTAGCAATGACGGCAAGTTTCTTGTAATAATTATTTCCGGTGAGTAAAGCTAATCAACGCCAGTGGACCCGTTTACTCTGGAGTTACATTGTGTGCAGCGTTACAAGCTAAAGTGGTCGAAGACTGGAAAGCATGAAAATTATTTAGCTAGGAAATAACGCGAGATTACAATGTACTGTGAGCATTTACACTGTGTGTGCGAACTTGTTCAGATTAAATCTTACCAGAAAAAGAAATTGCGAATGTAGACATAATCATAATAAATTAACATAAATAAATTTCTAATAAATTATTAAATTACTTAAATAAATTCCGATTATTACAAAAACTCCATAAAATTCGCTAAATTTATAGAAAAATTCATATAAAAAATTCGATAAATCATTGTTACTCTTTATATGGTTTAGAATAATTATTTTACAGTAAAGACTCGCAAGTAAAATAAATTTATTTACATTATATATCAAGTAAATACAATATGTGTTATACACAATAATTGACAATTCAGTAATAATACAAATTATTTGAATTTGCCTAATATCATATTAGATGGTAAGGTCTGATAAGAAAAACTATTGTTAGTCTCGAAACTTGTATCCGTAGCAATGAAAATATTCAAGTTGATATCTTCACATCAAATCATCTTCTTTTTCTTACTCATATTCCTTTGATATTCATTTTTCTTCAGTTTATCGAGAAACCTGAATTCAATTGTTCAAAATCATTTGTATATATCAGATAAAGTATAACTCCTGTCAAGTACAATAAATAAAATCTGAATTTAATAACACTTTTTAATAACATGTTTTAGAACCTCGCTAAAAATAACTGTTTATCTCTTTCTGATGCATAATGCTTAAATGCTTAATTGAGCTAAATAAAATTTTTCCGAAGATAATAAAGCTCACTATACACGGATGTTTGAGAAAACTGCTTTTAAAAATATTTTAACATACGTTACAATTATTTAAAATTGTTTTATGCATTTTTTATTACTGAACGTTTTGAAAATTTGTATAATTATTTAGTTCAAGTTATAATAAAAAATAACAAATGCAGAAAGTAAAATTAATTAAATAATTAAGCAATAAATTGTAATGAAAATTTTATTAAGCATAAATCAATAAAAAAGTTATACATTATTTTTCATATAAAATACGCTATTCGTCATTAATCAATAAATGATCAAATAGATAAAAGTATCGTTCTTTTCTTTTACTTCCAAATCCTTCATATACACAATCGACTAGTTTGCAAGAAGTTTTACCTGAAATTAAAATTACTTTAGAAACATTGATTCTATATTTAAGTAAAACAAATTTTTTATATAATTTCATTACCTTGACCTTCACATGTATCCAAAATATCACGAACTCCATCAAGTCCTTTCAAGCCTTCTTCTCCTTTTTCAAGAGCATCTAATTTTTCTCTATCCCATATTCCCTCCGGTTTTATCTAATTATATGATTCAGAATCCATTATATTACGTATTTAATAATTATTATCAAATTAAATAAACTATGAAATAGGAAATTCTACTTACGATTCCTAATTGTTTTAGAGCACAATCTTTGGCGCACACCTTTTGGTCTTTTGTAAGCTTAATTTTTCTCCGTTCAAAATCTTTCGAGAAATAAGAAAAATTATTTAAAAATTATGAAACTATGAAATTACTTTTAAGATTAAATGTACCTGGATTAATGTCGTATTTAGTAAGACAAGATCTGTAATCTTCGATAGATTTTTCATTATTCACAATTTTTTCTCGATCCTGGTTTAAATAATAATAATATTAGTATTTTCTTACTTATTAAAAACTATTCAAGTGTAAAATTCTCAAAGGCTAACTATTACTTACGAAATTATATTGAATAATAAAACTAGTAAAGATCAATTTCTTAAATAAATTTCTTAAATTAATAAATGATTTTATTCAAAAGGTTAGTTAGTTTCGCTTGAATATAATTCTAATGGTAAATAAATCAAATATTTATTACTCAAGACTTTATTGAAAAACCGCAGATCAAGAGTCTTAAAACTGTTTTTAAAAAAGTGTACTCCACAGTTCTTGAGTTTTCGGAAAGATGTAAAAAAAAATTAATATTTAATAATACAAACCTTACTAATTCCTGACAAATACAATAAATAAATAAAAGCACCCGCATTCATTGTGAAATATCACCGTGAACTTTGTTCAGCTCAAACTAATATTTTCTTATGAACTCTTACCTTTATATACTAGGATATTCATCACTCATTATCTAAAATAACCCGCAGTTTTACACTTCAAGATAATATTTTATGAAGTAGAAACATTCCCCCATTACACTTCCCGGAAGAGCAAATTTTGTTCAATAAGATTTATTTTTCGGAGTACAGTAAAACAATTTTATAAGTTTAAAATTATAATTTATTTTAATAAAAAAATCATTATCTTATTTTCTATTATACAAAAGAAAAAGAAGCTTAAGATTTCTTGTTAATCTTTTATAGTAAATAAATAATAATTTGAATCACAAAATTTTTTTACGATTACTCTTATTAAATATGAAGCTCAAAAAAATTAATTCATTATTTGAATATCAATATAATAAACAGTAACATATTCTTTATCAAGAGACAATCAAAGCAAAATAATTAATGACTTTGAAAATAAATACATTTATTAGAACTCTAAGTGATAAGTGAATAAAAAATTACTTTGATTATAGACTCATTTTTCTTAAAATTTTTATTTTTAGTTATAATATTACAGAATAAATCAAAATTATATATGAAAGAATTTTTTATTTATTTTTTAATTATTTATTTATTGTTCCTTAAATTGTCAATGTGTGTCTATTTTTCGAACCTGAGGCTTCAATATAAAATGGTTTGGTAACATTAAATAAAAAATTCTTTTTATTTCTGAGATATTTTATTATTAGAAAAGTTACTATTTTTATTTGAATAAGTAGTATGTTAAAATAATTAGGAGTATAGGTTTATCTATACTTAATGTTTGACATGTATAAAATGAATTTTAATATATTTTATTATTAAAATCGATTCATATTTTTTATTTTGAATCATATTTTATTAAGTAATCCTCGAAATACTCTACCAGAGAAAAATCCTCTTTCAAGCTCATTAGAGTTTTCGCTCAGATTAGACAAAACCTCTTGAATCATACATTTCACTAATTTACAATCGGTGTTTTCTAAAAATGTATAAAAAAATGTTAATAAAATAAAAAAAAGTAAATTATAATTTTTTAACAATTTCAAATACTTAAATAAACTTTACCTTGGCATTTATAGTAAACTTTGAAAAATTCTGCTTTTCCTTCAGTGTCATCATCTTTGTCGTACAACTCCTCTACTCTCTTTAAGTCTATAGTTCCATCTGATTTCATCTGAATTAATAATAAAATTACTAAATAGAGAACATAAATTTACAATTTTACTTCCTTACTGAAAAAGCTTTATATTAGTAGGAAGTGTTTTTTTTTTAACTTGTTAAAAATACATTTTGTAGTACTCTGAGTAAAAATATGATAACTTTAATAATCTTATATAAAATGAGATTCAAATTTGTATGAAATTAAGAGAGTTAGTCTCAATTAAATTTACTAAATTTCTTTAATTCATTCTAGCCTCTTAATGTATCTTAATATTTACTAGGAATTTCTTGAAAATTTAAAATCGTAGTAAAGAGTACTTAGCATAAACATAGAAATTTTTTAGTACCGTTTGACTTCAATGGAGTTTTAGTCTAATTGCTGTTGTAAGTTCGTAGTTGTGAATTTAATATTTAAATTTTCAAGATTAAAAAGAAAGTTTATTTATAAAGCAATATTAATAATAACTTTTATTTAAAATGATTATTTTTATATTCTTTATATTTGAAAACTAAGCTTGAAAACTAACAAAGAGTGGTCATTCTTATGATTTAAATAACTTTCTTTTTTGGGAGGTCTGTGAGTGTCTCCAAGTAGTTATATATTATCCCTAATTAATAAATGATTCAATTTTGTCAAAGATAAGCTATGAACATTAATTTTCTACAAAATAAGCCAGTTGGTAGTATTGGATTTTTACGTGATTTAATTAAAGTATAAATTTTTTTTTTCTAGACTCAGTTTAAGATACTTTCATATTCTAATTATATGTATATAATATTTAAAAATATATATTCAAAATTATAATATAAATAATTCGGAACAAGTACTGCAAGTAAATATAAATTTTTAATTTGGCGTTTACAAATTTTAAAGAATTTTTCCATATTAATTCACATACAGTTAATACACAAATGTGTGTTTAATACTGTAAAACTAAATCCAATGAAAAATTTATTTTTAATGCCAAATTTAAACTTTAATATTTATCTATTTATACAGCTTGTTTCTAACTATGTATAATTTTATAATTGTATTTGGAATTTATATTTTTTAAAAATATATACTAAGGTAAATAAAGATTTGCTTATTTTGCAAGATATTGATTGCATTATCTATTTGTTGGCTATTTAGCCATTCATCAATTGGGGGCCATATATTGTGGTGAAGGCCTCCAAAAAAAAAATCGTAATTCATATGTCATCGCCACTCCTTGTAAGCCCAATTGAATTAGCAGCGTCTTTTTATTCAAATTTTATTTTAATGATCTTTAAAGAATATTGAAAATTATTAAACTTTAATGTTTCACATTAACTTACAACTCCTTCTGACATGTAAACGCATGCACCGATGCAATATACTTGATCAATAGTTAGTTGTCCTTCCTTATCCTTGTCAAGGAGTTCTATAAAAAGTAACCATAAAGAATTTATGTTATAATATATAGTTATAAGATTATTAATTATTTGTTTTTATAAAATATTTAAATACCTGGGTCGATTCCATATTTAATAAGACATGATTTTTCTACATTCGTAGAAACTATAGCACTATTCGAATCTAGCTGTTTTTATAAAATGAAATAAAAGATATTTTAAAGTTACACAATTATAAAAAAAAATTAAGAAAATGTGCTAGCAAGAAGTGTGGGGGAAAAGGATTTCAATAAGGTTTTGAGGATCGATTTCTGATACCTAAAAATGAAGACTTAATGCCCATAATTTCGACAAATGGGGATTTTTTTTGAAGTACAAGTTATTTAGCTAAAGAGTTTTAATATAAGCTTTGGCTCATTAAAAAATGTTGATTTTTTCGGAAGTTAGAAGCAATTATAATTATAAATATGGCGTACGAAATGATCAAAATTTCATGTTATGATCAAAAGATTATTTTAGAAAAAATTTAATAACTTTTTTACGTTTCATTTTTGATTACTTATATCTTACGAAGAAATCAATATTTCTCAATAACCTAATGATTCTCAAGACCTTGTTCAAATTCCTTTCCGGAACACTCTGGCTCCTTGTAAGTATTTTTCTGTTTGATTTAATTTTCAATCAAAACTATTTATATATAATTAATAAAATTTTAAATTAAATATATAAATAATACATATTCTTTGTGAATTTCGTTAGACATTTTATTTTGAGTACTATTTATTCTAGTAAATAATCTTCAAACACAATTATACTTTTTAAAAGAAAATTTATTAAACATTTTAATCTTTAAAACTAAAAAAAGCAGAATTTCGTTAAACGTAAATATTTCACTTATAAGTCGAAGCTTTTCATCACAAATATAATAATTTATCAGAGAGATATTTAAAAAAGTAAAAGTTAAATTAAAAAATTGATTATTATAATCGCTAACATTAAGTTTACAAACAAATATAAATATATTTTAGTATAATTTAAAAATCTATAATTTGATTAATGTTCTTTGGTAAAAACAGAAAATTTATTTTATAAACAAGTAAATACAATACCGCAAAGGCTCCTGCTAAGTAAATAGCTAAACAAATAATAACTGACTTCATTGTAAAAGAAAAACAACTGTTGTGTTTAATGTAAACTAAATGAAGTATTTATAATTTTACCGTTTTTATATTGTGAAGATTATCATTCTTGTGTAAAAGTACCCGCATGTGATACTTATAATTCCATTACTTATTTTAATGCAGTCAACATCATATGCAGTCACGAAAAATAACTATCTGTTTTTCATAAGAATTTTCTCTTGAATTTCGAAACTGAAAAGAGAGCTCTACAAAACTCTACATTTTGATACGGGTGTGGAAGGTGATTATTTACCTCAAGAAACGCCCGAGCAAAACGGGGGAGAAAAGCCGAAAACGATAAAAATTGCCTTACACAAGAGTATATTTTATATTTTATACCACGAAATCTGAAAAGTCACGACAAATGAGCAGTTTTAAGGATAAAGTGGCATAAATTTAATTTTTTTATAATTTGAGTGCATTTTAATATGGGTGTGTAAAGTGTACTAGACTAATTCATTATATGTATAGATTAGTTGTTCGTGGTTGTAGTATTAATAATGTTGAGAAATGATCTTTAACGAACCAAGTTGTTTCTAAAGATAAATATAGACTAATTCATGTTTAAACAAAAAGGTTGCGCATGCTCATGTTACTGATGGAGTCGGTTTTTAAACAAAAATTCTTATTGAAAATATTGTGAATAACTATAGATAACTATTAATAGCTACTTTTAGCGCATTTATATGTACGCTAATAATTTAATTAAAATATGAATAACTATTTGTAGCTGATAACAACTATGGATAACAGTAAGTAACTGTTTATAATTTGTATTTGTTGATTTATTATGGTTTCAAACGGTTATTAACAATTTGTTTTAGTTGGCCACATTTATTTTTTTCCATTATAGAAGCATCCGCAATATATTATCTTTAATTAAAAATAATAATCTCTCATTTTTACATAAAGATCTTTCAATATAATAATACTAATTTAATAATAGATTTATCCTTTTGACAGTACATATCATTCGGTAAAATGATTTCTTATTACGCTGTTGTAAAAAACAAGTACATAAACTATAAATTTTCTGTAATTGTCTTAACAAGAGACTTTTTTTCACTTCGCTAAGTTGAGCGTAACAAAAAATCTGGGACAATGTTTGATCGATATCGAAATCGCTAAATTGAGATTCTTAAATAATCGCAGAAGGGTGCAATTTTTTTCTGCCACAGCCGTACCGACTGTATAGTCTGTCGAATTGCGAATGAAACGGAATTAGGAACGAGAGAGCTGCGCGCGAACCCAACGAGGAGAGTCCGATTAAGGAAAGTCGATTGGAGGCGACGCGCTGGCGGCTCTCTGCGGCTCCTCTCGACATAATTCACGCAATTTTCCCGCAGGTCGGACGTTTAGACAGATTGATTGGCAGGAGCGTTTTCAAGAAACGAAACGAAGAAGCACGAGACGAGTAGATGGCCGGTCGTCTCCCTCAGGATATAGATAAAGCGAGAGGGAAAATGAGATGGATAGCAAATGCGTCGGGACCTATACGAGCATACTTAATGCTCTATTCTAGTTCGATAGGCAACGATGTAATTTAAAGGAATTGAACTTAGAATCGGTCTGCAACTTCTTTTTAACTGCTTGATTGAATTTCCGATTCAAAGCTGAATTATTTCAATTGCCGAAATACCTAGCCAGTGCGCTTGTTAAACGTTTTTGCTGCTTCCCCAACAAAGAGAACCGCCGACTATCTGTTAAATCAATATTGCGAATATCTGCTCTGTACTTTCAGCTTTTTTCTTTCATTTTTAAAGTATTTTCTTCTCGTTGCTCAAAATAGTTGAGCGTGGAATGTTGATTCTACTAAGCCAAGAGTTAAATATAAACGATTTTTCATTAATCATGCCCGATAAACAAACTAAGAGGGTCAATTGAAAATTCAAGAGGCATAAAATTTTGAACTCTTTTTATATTTTATGTAGAATTTTTTTATTTACACTGTTAAAAATTTTATGTAAAATAAAGTAAAGTTTTAAGTAAAATTTTTTTGTAATGTTTGTGTAAAGAGAAACGCTTCACGTATTTTATGTAAAATATGTACACAATTTGAAGTGTAAATTTTGTGTAAAATAGAGATCTGATTTTTAACAGGACCTGAATAAATATTTAATAGGTAGCTTCTAATTTCCTTTTTTTAGCGATTTTTCGTATTTCATAAAATTAGTGAATTTTTAAAATTTTCCGCATGTTGTTTAGATGTACTTTAGAATCTGTACAATTAGTGTTCTAAAAAATTTGTAATCCAACAATGATGCTTGTGTAATACTAAACTGTATACGTCAGAAGATGGTAGAGGAGTGCGATGCTGGTGTGAGCGTGGAGGAGGGGTAGTGCGCTTCCCAGGAACGGCTCGCATTCGTGTGAGATTAGCTGACACACCAGCTAGATGTTATGTTAAATTGAATAGGAATTCCTTCGAGTATAGAGTTTGCTGGCTTCTGACATAACTTACTCCTGGAAACTTGAGTTGAATTTGCAAGCGCGCGGAAGCGAGTAGTCCATGGCATGTGCCTCTCTATACCTTGAGAGTCAACTGTCTCCACTCTGCCGAAACCGTCCTCACCTTTTGTTTTTATTAACTCGATCTCTACATTTTCCTGAAACTTTTATTTATCATCAAATTTATAAACATGATATCGTTTACTGTAAGATAATGGAATTTTTTTTAATGTTGCGATATGTTTCGCTCTTCGATTGATGTAATTAACAAGTAAGAAGAAAGTACAATTAATTAGCTGGAAAACATTAATTAGTTGTAGTAAACAAAAAAAAAAAAAAATGTTAAATGCAATCTTCAATAGAGTAATCGAAAGAAGCCATTTGTTGTTTCCGTGGCTGGCCGAGCTGAATGGGTGCGGCTACTGTAGCGCTTGGCGTTTGATTGGTTTCGCTTTTTAAATGAAAAGTTCCTTGTTTTACGATAGAGCGAGGGCTGGGGCGTCCGCTCGCACGGTTTCTTTCATTTTCACGTGCGCTGCTTGCCTCCCGCAGCTCAACTGCTCAACTCTCTTTCTCTCTCTCTATACTCATAGGGACGCGCGAGCGGGCGCTCGCACAGCCATGGTAACACGCTAAGGGAGTCTCAAGAAGAATTCTTACGTCGGTTGAATTGCACTTGAGAATCGAGGTGAAACAGCAAAAGGGCGGAAAAAGGAGAAAAGAAACGCCGCGCGCCTTCTGGAATAGAAAGGAAAGAGAGGAAAGAGAGCTTGGAGAAAGATAAAGTAATGGCGGAGGGAAAGCGAGAGAGAAAGAGAGAAGTGAGACAAAGTAAAAGAGGAGCGAAGCTGGGGGAGAGGGGAGTCGAATAAAAAGAAACGAACGGTTCAAGTTTTCCACTCACTGGGGAATGGTGGCAAGGCAAACAAATCGATGTGCAAGTGCATTTCTTGATTTCATTCCGACGTATTCGCTCGAGATCGAGCTCAATCTTCTACCTTCTAACGTTGTCTATCCTCGTATGCATCTTTTTCCACTGCAACTCGCCTATACTCTTCCTCTCTTTCTCTCACTTTCATGCCATATTCTGTACTTACTTCTTCTTTACCTTCCCCGACTGTTTGTCTCTTGCATTACAGAGCCTCTTTTTATCATTTCTACTTTCTTCTTTCTTCTTTCTTCTTTTTCGTACTTTGATTTGTCGTATATTGAAAGTATGAAGTTGATCTGTACGAGGAATCAAAAGTTCTCACGTCGACAAAATAAGATACATTGACGAGTCGATATATGAGCGTATCTTCTTTTAGTTTTGATGATTTTCCTTATATTTATTTTTTCCAAGCCCGAATCAAGCATGGAATGTCTAAGAATATACTCTCACCGCTTACATAAATTCCTGTTTGCATGCCACTGATGAGCCAGACCTGCTCCTCACGTCGAAAGTCTTCGATGGAGCTGGAGTGGGGAGCGGGACCCACTTGGATTCAGGTTATCGCGCTACTTCAGTCGCCGGCCCCGGCTTACGCACTCCGCTGATGCTGATAAAGTTTATTGAAAAAGTAATTGTTCATTATCTGCCTTAGTATTTACACATTATTAGTTTTGTAGTGTAGCATATATTTACTATGCAGTGCGCGCTTGTTAAAAAAAGAGTCGATTTTTTCTATAAATTTAGAGGAATCAATGTGAAAGTGATCAAAGTGGAAGACGTCACAAAGTGAAATTTTGCTCATTTCGTATTCATACGATTTGAAAACGTCAAATCTGTGCAAAGTTGTGATTTTTTTTAATTAAAAATTTATAATTTTTACAAATTTTCTTTTTTTTTATTTACGAAATTTATATTTCCACTTGATGATAGCATTGTATATTTAAAACCTCCCAAAATGGAAAAGGCACAAAATTGTACATACGAAGATTTAAATTTTGATGAAGCTTGTGTTACGATAAAAAGTCAAATAGATAAATCCAATCTATGGCTCTATACGTTATCATCCGATTGTGTTACGGTGAGTAACTTGTTAACAGTAATATTATTGACCGGAGATTACATTAATCAGAAAAGAATGCACAGACAACAAATAGCTTTGTTTTTACCTTAGTGTCCTTATACAAGAAATACGAAATTAGACAAAGATGAAACATATAGTATACGAGTTAGTACAGCAAAGTTACAACATTGGAGAATAATTGAAAGATCTGATAATGACACATATATATCCGCCTCAGATAAAGAGTATGAATAAGCTTTAATTAAAACTATATTGTTTTAAAATATTGATTTTGAAAAATATGTTTATTAATTATTCTTTTTTCTACTTTTTTTAGAGGCTTATACTGCCAACTCACGCCAAGAATTGGTCAGTATGGCATTTATGAATTTACAGCAGATCATAATAACAGTTGTAATTTTCATATAAATAAAGAACCAGTAAACCCATATACGTGTAAGTAATGAGTATTTTATTTAAAGTGAATTTATTCATAACAATTAATTAATAAAATTGTGCTTTTTGATTTAATACATATTCTCAGTTAAAAAAATATTACCTTTATATTAAATTAAATAATAAAATAAAGTAATGTTTTACATTTTAAAAATGTTTATTGTTTGTAAAAGTTTATAATTTTATATAATATTTTTTCAGTGTAAACATAATTAAACAATAGCTGCTTTATCGTTAATAAAACATTTGCATTTCAGCTTTAGCTATTGCCATTGGAATAATCATTTTATTATTATCTAGTCTTTCAATTTTAAAACTGATTAAAAATTGTATAAAGAATGGCTGCTCAACTAAAGAGCTTCAGACTGACACAGAAGAAAATGCGAAGGCTAAACGAAGGGTGGGCTCGCTCGACACCGTCAGAGGGTAACTCTTATTTTCATTCCAGTTAAAAATAATAAAAGTGTAAATCAGGCTCGGTCGAACGAAGAAAAAACAAAAGGCAAAAGTAAAGGAAAAAAAAACTTTATTGCAGGATGAGCATTCTCCTGATGATTTTTGTGAACAACGGGGCGGGGGCCTACCCTTTTCTCGAGCACGCGACTTGGAACGGTCTGTACGTCGGAGATTTAGTGTTTCCATGCTTCATGTGGATCATGGGAGTGTGCATTCCCTTATCCATCTCCTCGCAGCTCTCCCGTGGGACCTCGAGACTCTCCGTTTGCCGGGCGATCGTCAAGGTGATTCGTTTGCTTTCGGATCTTCCGCTCTCTAGCCCATGTACCTTCATTTTCCTTTTCTCCCCGTCTTCCTCTTTTTCCACCCTATTCTCTCTCTTTTTTTTTTCTTTACCCTCGCCTCTCTCCTTTTTTATCCTTTCCTTCCTGAAGAAAAGAATACTGTTTTCTCCTCGTCCCTTTTGCCCACCTCTTCGTACACGGTATACATTTGTACTCCATCCTACTTGTCTTGGCTATCAGATGCTTGAATTTATTTTTCGAATATAAAGGAATTCCAGTCTTATTTCGAATGTTTTTCTTCACCTTTTATTCTCTTACAGCGTAGTTGTTATTTATTCTTTATTGGAATTTCTTTAAATACACTGGGAGGTCGGCTCCAGCTAGAGAACATCCGGATCTTCGGAGTCTTGCAGAGGTTCAGTGTGTCTTATTTAGTGACCGCGATCGTTTATGCACTGGCGTTCCGACGAAATGCTAAAGATTTAAAGGTACGCCGTTTCGCTCAAAGTAATGCCTGTATAATGAACCTTATCTGTAACGTAAAATATTTCACAGGACTCAACAAGCACAAAACCGATACGAGACGTAATAATACTTCTCCCACAATGGATTGTTGCGATTCTCATTCTTGCGGCTCACTGTGTCATCACCTTTCAGCTTCCTGTTCCAGGCTGCCCAAAGTGTGAACAACATCATTAATTATTTTTTAATACTTTGACTGTTTCTAACGATTAAGCATGAGAATGTTTTCTCTTCTGTGTTCTCGGTTGCGTGCCCGGTGTAGAGGCTATCTCGGACCTGGAGGACAGCACGCCGACGGTAAATATTTGAACTGCACCGGCGGAGCGACAGGCTACATAGATAAACTTGTACTGGGTACAAGCCATATTTATCAGAATCCCACTATTAAGAGCGTTTACGCGTCCGGTGCATTCGACCCTGAAGGTGTATTGGGTTCGTATATACTCTAGGTTTTTTTTACTAAAATAGATGAAACTGATTGGAATAAAATAAAGCTGCGGCTAATTTTAAGAATGTAAATGCCCGTGCGTTTATTGGCTTGCAGGTTGTTTGACATCGATATTCCAGGTATTCCTGGGCATTCAAGCCGGTCAAATACTGCGCGAGTTTAAAGGATGGAAAAGCCGTTTACTGAGATGGCTATTGTGGGCAGTAATGCTCGGCGTTGTTGGTTCAGCTCTCCATTACACGGGCGTCGTTCCTGTTAATAAAAATTTATGGTATTAGTACATACAAGCTTTAACTTTTTACGAAGGAATCAATATAAATGTAAGAATGCCCGCGGCGTTACATAAAAATATCACGCAGGTCGATTTCCTTCGTTATGGTTACGACGTGTTTTTCCCTGGCGCTGCTCTCCGCCTGCTATCTGCTGATCGACGTCGTTGCCGTTTGGCGCGGTGGCCCTTTCAGAATTCCAGGTGGGTATAGTATTTGTAAAATGCCTTGTAGCGATAGAAATCCGCGCCGAGTAATAACCGCAACTCCATTTTTCCAGGCATGAATGCTCTGCTGATGTACGTGGGACATCAGGTTTTCTTTGAGATGTTTCCTTTCCATTGGCGAGTTGGTAAAATGAATACTCACGAGTGGCTGCTGGCAGAGTCTCTCTGGTGTGTCGGACTCTGGACCTGTATAGCTTACGTTCTCCATCGGAAAAGAACCTACTTCACAGTCTGAAGAAACCAACGGGCCCGTATGCGTCCACGATTTTATCCACGTAATGATGTATGTACATTATCACATCCTTTGTAATGGATAATAAAGTTAAATGTTGCCTGAATAGTGCGATTATAAATTGGTAAATAATGTCGCGAGCGAGAGAATGGAAGAATTCGCGGCAAATGAATAAAGATAAAGTGGGAGGAGCTCTGGTGGCGGGATGAAAAAAAGGAAGGTGGGAAAAAGAGCGAGAAGAAGGCAAATGGAAAAAATGAATGAAGGGAATGGCTCGCCGGTATAATAGAATAAGCTTTGAGGGAAATGATGGAGAAAAGCAGTTAGGCGACTAGAGGGCGATTACCGGCGCATTGTCGTAATTTTTCTCGGCGAGTCGCCTCCGGTGTGGAAGGATGAGAGAGAAAGAGAGACTCTACGAGGGTGGGGGAGCGTAGGGCGACGAGTGGAGAGACGCGAGCGGCAAGAAGCTCTGAGGTTGCCTCGAGAAGGGCCGGGGGTTAGGGGAACGCCCGCGGGATATTCCTCCATCTCCCGTCGCCGAGGCAAAACTCTCGGGCGAGCACTTTCGTTAATTAAATGCCGTTGTTCGGTTCAGCCGGTTGCTTTTTAATCGAGTTATCGTTTAAGCTGCGCGCGCGCGCGCGAGCGAGCGGCCGAGTGTGCAGCGCCCGACAAAAGAGGAGGGTAGCCCTGCAGCTGCCTCCTCCTCGCAGCCTCCCCGCTCTCTGGCGCAACGTACAAGCGAGCAGCGGTGGCGGCAGGCGAGAGAGCTGAAAACTAGCTCGCGAGTGAGTAACGTCTCACGGAGCTTAAGGACCCGTTGCGTAAACATATCAAGCCCCGGGCCGCCTCGCTAATTAGGGCCAATTATTCGCCCTCGCTGCGCGACGAGAGAGCTTCTAAAACTTTGAATTCGAGGCTGCACGAAAATTACTCTTGTTTTCCCCGCATACACTTCCCGCCAGCGCACCTAGCCGCCCCGCTGAATACTCAAATGCTTTTCAAACGACATTAGCCGATTCGTTTTTCCGGAGCGCGGCTCTCCTGACCTCCCCCGCTCGGTCCTTTTGCTATACGCTCTCCTTAGCACTGCAGCACTTTTTTTTACTCGCGAGCTCGCTTTTCTCTTGCCGCCGCTTTTTTGCACGTATTCTTGTGTAGGGCGCGCAGTCTACAATAATTCCCTGTTCTCTACCCATTTCCCTATTCCACCACACGTATACCTCTAGTATAGCAGCGAGTCTTTCGGTTCTCCTCGTAATTGGCTTATTTCTAGGACTAGCGGCGCTCTCGTTAACCAAGCCGTTAATTCAACAAATAATTAAACATTATCGCGATACTTACTTTCCATTATCACTTGCGCAGCTGTCCCCCCTTTTTCATCCTTTTCTATCTGCGGGCATTTTCGCGCGCTTTTTCCGCGTCTCTATTACTTAATTTTTCTTATGTGACCAACAGGCGAGCGAGCGAGATTCACGTTGCAGCTGGCTATTTCGAGGAAATCCGATAATCCTGTCTCGCGGCGCGTGACGTGCGCTAAATCTCGCCAAGGGAGAGAGAGCAGAGAGCGTTGCTGCTCTGCCCTTTTCACTGGCAGCCGTTGCTGCTGCTGCTGTTGCCCTGCTGATGCTACTGCTTTCACGCTTGTTCTTCTTACTCAAAAGATAACCAACTATATCATATCCAGACAAATTCTATGTAGCTGTCCAATAGAATAACTTTGGAAAATTCTCTCGGCTTTCTGCGTGTTGTTTTAGACGAATTTTCATGTTTTGTAGATAAAAGTTGGATTTGAGAAATGGTGGACGGTTTTTAATTAAAATGATGATAAAATTTAATAGTCTTGAAATACAAATAATTTTTGAAAAAATATCTTATCACGACGTTTTTAATTTTGATTTGAATAAGACAAGTAATATACTTTCAAAATTAAAAATCCAATTGTAAAAAGGGGATTCTAGTAATTGTCAATATTCATAACGTTTAAACTTCGTTTTAAAAATCAACTTTTTTTCTGTTAACTTACTTGTGAGAGTTTACGACTTTATTAGAAAAATAGTAAATTTCCGATTTTTCAAGCATTGGTAATCGATATTTATTATTTTAAATTTGAGGTATAAAGTAAACTTTATAATTTTCAATTATTATGTTATATAAAAATACGTATTTTCAATTTTTGGTATTCATTTATTCCCTAAAGATATCCATATGTATTAATCACATAAATATTACTTTGGGAGAGAAAGAGAAGTTAAATAAAGGATGACTGTACAGCAATCGTATAAGTTTCATTAATTATTAAAGACTTTTTTAATCCACGTCCTCAATAAAAAAGTAAATAACGATATCATAAATGTTGAAATATTTCGAAATATTTTCGTAACATAACAAATAATTCATCAAAAAGCGAAAAAAGCAAAATGAACTGTAAGAAAAATTTTGATTTTTACAAGACGAGCTCCCGAGTAAAATAAATGCATAAAATGCAAAAACCGCCGAAAGCCGTAAAAGTCGATGAGAATTATGAGTTATAATTAAAAGCGAGTGGATAATAAAAGAAGCGCTGTAAGACGCGGCTTTTTCGAGTGAAAATTGTAGCTCGGCGGGATGAGCTCGCCGGAAGTCAAAAGTCCAAGGAAAACTTATAAACCTTTAATAAATCGCCTGTCTTATGTAGGTTAACTTGCGCAGGCGTAAGAATTATCCAGGGAATTTACGGCGGCGAGCTTCTTGCCAAAAAGCGTTCCGGCAACCGCGCGCTTCCTTCTTCTAGCCGAAGAAAAGAAGTAGAAGCTCACACACACATACAGAGAGAGTGCCATCTTCTGTACCGTTTTGTGCCATTCTGTGCCGCCTGCCCGCCGAGGATAATGGCAACTAGACGCAAGAAAATGATTTAACCCCTTCCCTTCCGAGCTTTTCTCGCTCATGAATGTCTTTTTTTTCCGGGGTACACATATATCGCTATGACTATATACTTAATACTCGAAAAACTGGAATCCCGTAATGCTTAGCGCAATTAAAATTCCGTAAACAAGTTAGGGAAGGAGCTTTTGAAAAGTGCCAGTATTTCGTGGCCATAAGGCCTTTAGCCGGCTTGAGGAACGCTTCGCTGATTACAGAAGGACTTGCTGTGCAAACTTTTGACAATTATTAATGCTCCAAGCCCTTTCAATATCGCTTTAACAAAAATCTTGAATTATACATACCTTTCTTTGCTGTAATACGACTAACTTCCGTAACAATTAACTGCATAATGGACGGCTCCTATTAATTTCTCGGGGAACAATAATAATTTATTCATTTTGTCACAGATGTTCATTTTGCAAAATTAGTGCCATTCTTAGTATAGTGGTAAATTTTATTATTAGAACAATTTATCTTTGAAATAAAAATGTTTTACGAGATGCCACAAATAAAATAGACTCGAAATAGAATTTGTATTTATAAAAGTAATCATTCAAAATGTCAGCTTTCAACATTCGGGACAAATGCAGTCGTAGATATTTTATAATGATGCTTTGCAGCCGTCACCTGTCAGAAGTATATTACGGTTAACGTTATTTCGAAACAGCGCTAGTTAATTGAAAACTAGAAAAATGTGAAAAATCTGAATTTAAAGTCGAAAAATAATTGAAAAATCACGTAACAGAATATATATTTTAAATGAAAAAACAAAGCAAACTATTATATCCTCTAAGCGAGAATTCGCACGTCAGAAATTATAGTTTTAATCGAGTTCGAGCTGATTAAACGGAAAAAAGCGAGGCGCAGAAATACTAAGCAGTGTAGTTAAAAGTTTTCATCCAAAGATAGGCGGAACGAGATAATTCAAAGAATCAGTCAAGAGGAGCGGCGAGTCGTCAGGACGGCTTAAGAAAAATTGTCAAAGCGAGCGCTCGAGAGCAAATTGCTGATGCGGCAAATGAGATTCGTACGTGGCTTATGGCCTGATGAAATCCGGATCTCGGGGCATACTGATAGGAGGAATTTTTCATCCCCGGCAGCTTAACTAATGAAAATTTTGCAGAAAAATGGGCGTTTCGCAGCGGCGCGTTCCGGCTCGTGTAGCACTTGAGCCAATCGAAGCGAGAGCGAGCTAATCAACGAAACGAAAGATCGAAGATCGCGCCTTCTTTTTCTTCCTGGCACGCTCGACGAACGAGCCGTCGTTTCTTGCGCCGAGACCCTTTTCTGATATTCCTTCTGCTTCGTCAGATCGAAAGGGGAGGGGGGAGGGGGCGAACTAGAAGGATTCAATCTGGCCGATGTGACTAATGAACGAATAAAATGCTCAGAATCTTCGGGCTTCCGATCTGTATTAGTAGCGGGAGGGTGAGAGAGCGAGGCGGGGGATGCGCGAGACAGTCGGGAAAGTTGGGTGCTATATATAGGTATATTAGAGAGCGGCGGAATGGGAGATGGGCTGAGTTGCAGCTAAAGAGATGACACCTCGCCCCTGCTGCTCTTGAGCAGATTAACGAAAGCAGATAGCAAACGGAGAGAAAAACTGCGCGGAATTTCAGCGGATTATCCATTGAGAGTATAAAGGGATGGGTTAACGCTCAATTTATTTTTCTGTCTTCAACTGAAAATAGCGATTCGCTTTAGAAAAAATGAAGGCGAACCATTTAATTTTCGGCGAATAATAATTCTGCTGAAAACGCGGCTCCACTATGAAGCTATAGTATAAAAGTACTGCATTTCCCGTCCAGTCTCTCTCTCTCTCGGGAGAATTGGCTCGTCGTAAAAAGTGCAATAAAACGCGAATGAATAAAACATTTGTTTTATAGCTAGAGAGGAGCTTTAGTAAAATGACGAAGTTGGTCAGCGCGTTAGTCTGGGCCGGGAGAGAGCTAGCTTCGTGCCGTCAGCGGCGCGCGTTCCCTTATCAACGAATTGGAAAGGAAAGCTTTGCTACGATTTCGACAGGGCATGTTGGCACTGCGAGCGACATTCTCTCTCTCAGCGGAGAGGAAAAAGCCGAGGTAATATCTCACAAGGCCTCGCGCGCACTTGGGATATATACGTGCGTCGTATGTGTTTCCTGCGCGACCCTCACTCTCTCTGTCGTCAGCTCACGCGCGCTCGCCCGAGGAATTTCATTTTGCGAGCCGTCGATAAGCTCGTTTCTAGCGTACTCGCTCCTCTTTCCAAATGAAAGCCGAAGTATACACGTTTTCGAATAGCGTATATACAAGCGCGCCTATCTGCTCTCTCGCCTTCTGCGCCGGAGACAAATTTGCCGAATTCCAAGAATATCTATTGCTGGCGCTTTCTTTTTTTTTTCTTTTCTTTTCGACGTGGATACACCTATACAAAGCAAATACTCCACGGTGCGATAGAAATTTTTATTGGCACGGAATCAGACTGCATTCTATGGGGAGGTAGTTTTTTTCACGGTTTGGAAAGACAGGTATAGAATTTAATTAAAAGTTTAAGCGGGAGGTTGTGGGGATAAGTAGATACGGGCGTGTTTGGTAAGACAATTTTTAAGTGGAACACATTTGTGGCTATTCGGGAGTAGACAAAATAACATGCATGTTGTTTTTTTTTTATTGTTTTGTAGTAAACAAATAGTCCTTTATTATATAATTATTTCAAATCTGTATATTATTGATATTGCCAACAACAGAAATCTGAAACTTCGTTATCAGACTATATTTTCCAAGATCTCATTTTGATCCTTGAATAACATCAGGTGGATTTAGCGATGGAAAACTAAGTAATAAACAAAACTTGCAAAGTGACATCTAAATATTTATAAGCGCATACATTTACAAGAGCAAACATTAAAGTTCATCTCTCGAAAACGTGAAATATGAGACATAAGTCATAATACCTTATTCCAACATACATCAATCGTTCGCTATTACGACTTTCATAATTTTTTGTTGAGTAAACTGCATTAATTGAAATTCGAATCCACCTACCCCCTATCAGAGCAAGAGAAAAAAAAGAAAGAAGAATGATAGAGGCTATCCCGCGAGTTTCGCGGAAACGAAGAAGAAATTACTTTTTATGGAAAAGCAAACATTTGAACTTCTTTACGATTAATAAAACAACAAGCCCGGTCACGTGCGAACCTGGTCAGTTGCTCTGTAATGGATGGATGGAAGCGTACAAGAGGGGAAGGGGGCAAAAGGGCCCCGGCGTATGAGGTATATAGGTAGCCGGGCTCGTTTTACAACTACGCGCTCGAATCGCAGGCTGCGCTATAGCTCGGCTATACAGCCTATACCGCACATCCTCTTTCTTAATGACGGGCAATAAAAAGTTCGACACGTTTCGAATTGTCGTAAAGGCCGTGCGTGCCCTGAACTCCTAATGCCGACTCCTTTCCACCTATCCTACCTCGGCTCGCGGTATTACAATAAGAATCTCGCTTTTTTTTTCTCTCTTTCGGCCTGGAATATATTAAATCCCGGGGAAAACTTTTGATTTTGATTTCGCATTAGGCGGTTTGTCGGAGCAATGTTCTCGTTTATTATTTTCTAAGATAGCATTTGTTTGATTTTTATTTGTTTTTAGAATAAGGAGAATTCAGTGTTACGTAATGACTTGATAGTAATTGTTTAATCTTATTATGAAAATCGTGTAGGCAAAAGTTGGAGAAAAGTCGTTTGCAGTTCTTCAGGCTGATTCATATCGATGCGGGCTCGTTTCAATTAATCAGCCGAGCGCGAAAATAAAAGAGGGGAGCGCGAGAGAAAGACGAAGTCTCCGGGCAAAGAGAAAAGGCAAAGGAAGGGATAATCTGGCGAGGAAAGCCGAAGAAATAGACGTTCTCGCTTAGGTGTGCGCGTACATATACACAGGCTCGGAATTTTCTTTCTCTCCTTTCCTTTGCTCTGTTCTGGCTCTACGCGGAGAGGAGAGAGAGAAGGAAGAGCAGCAGGAGGAGCTGGTTCGCTCCTGGGCGTGTGCAGCGCGCGGCAGCTTCGGTCCGTTAGATCGTAAAGGCGTAGTAGGTACGCCGCGCGCCCGATGAATAATTCACGGGCGTTCTTCGTTTCGCAGATTTCGCCCAACGAGCGACAGACGAGAATCCGGCGGTAACGACGCGAGTTGTACTTTGAACGATATCGCAGCCGCTCGATCCATGAAAATTCACCAACCGTCGACGAGGTGGGGGGAGGCAAAAACGCGCGAGCTTTCCTCGAATATTCCCTGCTCGAATGAACCCAGCGAGAATCGACGCCCCTTTTATCTTTGTACCTATATACCGTATCGACATGATATCCGATTCTACATACGCGTCTGCATGTATCCGCGGCTATAAATGATCTGTAGCTCTCGCTTTACAAGAGGCCAAATTTACGGCGGGCGTCGTTAAGTTTTAAGTAAACTATTTCGTTGACATCAAACCCGAAGCCGAAAGTAGCAAGATTCGTAGAGGCGCTGCGCGCACGCGGAACCTCCACTGTGTCTAAGTTCTAATTGGCCAAGTTAGTTGCGCGATATACGCGCGCAAGCGCGGGGGGCGCGAGAGCTACACTTGTCAAACTTTCCGAACAAGAGCTGCTTTGTAATTAACTGCGAGTAGGGCTATTATTATCAATGGACATTCTGATCTTGATTATAAACCTGGGATTCACGGCCGTTTCAATAATTCATCTCTGGTTGATCTTTCGAATTTTTTAATTTATTTGCATAATTAATTTTTCCATTGCTAATTATTATCATGGTTTTTATTATTGTATTTTTAATATCTACTACATTTCGTTTTCTTTACTTTTTTTTTCAAATAAAGTTACTGTTTGAATTTCACAATTTTCAGATAAAATGAAGCTTTTTCCCATGAATCGTTAAAAGATTCCTTTTTCATAATTTGGTATTTTCCGATTCGTAAAATGTGATCTGCTATTATATCGATAAAATGGTTATTAAATTTTTAACGTTGAAAAATTCGTTGTTTGTTTAAAACAAAAAAAATTGATTAAATTGAGGTCAGTGGTTGTATTTAACGATCCACTAATTTTTGTAAAAAATCAGACTCAATCGTCTATTCCGTTTGGAACGGTTGATTGGATTAATAAAAAAAATGGATGAGAATGTTAAATTGAACGAAAAAAATTTTCAGCAGAAGAAAAATAGGCACAATTAATATAAAAGAGAAAAAGAGCTTTTCATAAATTGAACATGCGCAGTTTGGCAATCGATAATGCACAGGCTAAAGTGCTACCAGTCAATCAACTCTAATGTTGAATCTCTAAAGCGCGTCATATTTGATGGACGGGAACCATGAAAGGATCGCACTTGCTGTGACCGAATATCCAGAAAAATCGTTTTTTTTTTTTTTTCATCCAGCTGAAATAAACGGATATACTGGGTATTCACGACGAAAATCTGTTTTTAGAGCTCAGCCTAATATAGAGATGATTGTAATTCAAACTTCTGAATAAGGCTGTTACTAAGCTGATTGAATAGTAAAAATGAAGATTATTTTAACGTAACCAATTTGAAATGTTTATTTGTCAATCGTATGAGAAGCGATATTCAATTTTTTTACCTGTCACTCTACTGTAATGATATAGTGCCTATTGTTTTTTTCAATAATAATTGTACAATACAATACTTTTTTAGAAAAAAAAATTTTTATAATAAAATATTTATTTCTAGAATTTTTCATTCACGATTTGTCAATCAATATAAAAGATAAATACATAAAAAATTTACTTTTTAAATCTAATTTTTCATTTACTTAAATTATCTATTTAGTCTTTATTGGTGATGAATTTGGTCGATTTTATTTAAATTATTTATCGATTTATGCATTATTAAACAAAAATTTTATTTTGATTTTTAGCAAATATAATTATTAAATAAAATATCTACGTTATTGAAACGTACAAAGATAGATACCTATCTTTATGTATCTTTTTTAATGATATAATAAAATAAAAAATTTAATGAATCAATCAATAATTAAATATTTAAAATATAGTTTTATTGAAATTAAAAATAAAAGTAATTGAAATATAATAAATAATTAACATGATTTATTTCGATCAGAAATCATTAATTCTTTAGGAATTTTTTATAATAACAATAAAAAAGACACAAGTAATGCTAAATTCTTGGCGTAGCTGACGCATACATGGGAATAGCATTTAGAGGATTAAACGCCCTCGCGCGCGCGCGCGCCATTCGAGCCGATGCTCCGATAATGGCTCCCCGTGATTTTTTTCTCCGATTTCATTTCCTTTTTATTTTCCCGAGCGCGAATGTTCGGAGTTTTTCAACTGAGTTACCTGCTTACACAGCCATCAGCTTTAAATAAATTGCCAACTTTATCTCCGACTACGGCTTTTTTCTCATTCATAAAATAATCTCGGTAAATGGCAGTATTTAAAAAATCTTCCCCGCCGCTTGGCGCCTGTAACCCGACGTATAACAAACGAGCCGCTAAAAGAAGTATTTCGCAATTTGTGCGAGCCGGTGAAAACTAGCGAACCGAAATAATGAAGTAACACGGCGTTCGATATCGGTCACTTTTTTCGCCGCATGCAATACATTTTCTTTTCAGCAGCTGCGCTCATTTTATCCAGCCATTTCGCAAGCTTCGGCTCATTTATACTTTTTACAAAGGAATTCTTTGTCGGGTCATTGTCAATAGGTGTGCAGCCAGTCGCTGCGTGTGGGCCAATGTGAAATCTCGCATTTCAGGATAATCGAGCTCCGATATCTGCGTGTGCGGGTGTGAGAAAAACATTTGTTTGTTTCCGAGCCCCGGCTGGCTGGCAAGAAAAGCCGTATTAGCCTTTTTCTGGCTTCTTTTTGAATATTTAGCCCGGAGCGTGAAATGGCATTTTCAGTCATTCGGAAAAATCCTTTTACGCATTCTCTCGGCATTAAAAGGCGCCAGGCTTCTGGTTTGCACGGATGCGCAAAGTACAAGTCACGATGATCGCGTACTGGTAGGTTGCCAGGACGACATCGATCTCCGTTATTTCAGCGAATAAATTTGCCAGAATACACACGCACACATTCGCGAGAGCAGCTCTTCCTACCCTAGCGCCGGCTTTTCAACTTGTCATTCAAAGAACATGTATTTCGCACTCGATCGTTTCGCATCAACCTCAGCGAGCGCTCGCGCCGAAAAACCTCTCCAAACACAAACACTATCTGCGAGCTTTCTTCCACTCCAACATTTATGACAAATTTACCGAAAAAACTTCTTAAATTTGACAAATTTGAAAAAACAAATTTTTAAAAGCGTAATATGTGTAAAATTATAGCTTTTTAATCTAACGTTTGACACTCAGCAGGGAAGCGACACGATATGTATAAATTAATAAATTAGCCGAGATGAGGAAAATTAGCATATCGCAAAAGGTAAACACGCGACTCAGGCTGTAAACGGAAGGCGTCGCTTCGGCGTGGGCCAGACAGCTGGGACGCTATACACGCCGCTAGGTAAGTCATCTCGCGTAAGTCTTTGTAGCGGGGGGGCGGCCGCAAGCCCGGCTTGTTGTTGGCTCAGGCGGCCGGGCGTAAATTGCAGTAATTGTAATTTATACGGGAGCATCATCCTATGTTAATTATGAGAGCTGCTGGGGCCCGCCAAGGCCATTCATCTCTTGAGCGAACAGGACCGCAAGAGGCAAGAGTATCCGCAGCCGGCGTACGGCCACTCACAATTCGATGCGCCATGCGGCTGTATGAGAGAGAAAGAGAGAGGAGGAGGGACATATATATATATAGAGGAGACGAGCGCGAGCGCATATTTAAACGCGCCTGCTCCAGCGAGCTCTGGGATTTACGAGCTTTATAGGGATCGCACGCGAGTTCGGCCCGACATTTTCACGCGCAAAGCGTCGCCGTAAATTTTTCCCTCTTGTTTTGTTTTATCGCCCCCCGCCACCCGTGTGCGTCGCCCTGCAGCGCGCGAATCTTTGCCACCGCGCTTTCGCCTATATATGCGCGTATTCCTGCCTTTTTTTTTCATTTCTCATTTTAGCCCATCGGCCAGGAGTGTGGGTGGTTTTTTCGAAAACTCGAGCTGGGGTCTTTCGAGCTTTGCTTGAGTTTTCGAAAAAGTATTATGGAGAGATTATCTTTGTCTCTTCTTGAATGAAGCTGCAAGTTTATCGCTTATTATCATAAGGTACTCGTTAATAAAAAATACGATACTTTTATATTATTCTGCAGGTGAACTAGTGAAAGCTTGAAAAAGTCTGCTCTGTGAAAAATCTTCCTTTCATTTACGCAAAAGAAAGACGCCCTTTCTAAATAGACTGTTGACGCGGGCGATGATTGGTTACCATTCCAACAACTTTGACGAACGGCTGTAATAAAAGACTCGCAGAAAAAGGATGTAAGCGCGATGCAGATAAAAGCGAGAAAGTGTCAAAAGTCCGTCTCCGGCAAAGGCTAGAAAAAGTAGTAGGGTATATATTATAGGTAGAAGCTGGTGTATGTCCGCTCGGTGCGTTTGCGATAGAGCAGGAAAATGAAAAGTGCCTTTAGCCTCCCCCCACCCACGCCTCTCTCTTTCTCGTTTCGTATATGGATTCGCGGTTGGTCTGCGGTGGCTTTTTCATAGGACACGTTCTCGACGTGAGTTATAATGCGTTCTGGGCGGCGAGCGCGCGCAAGTCCGACTTCCTTTGGCGCAACTGAAAGGAATTTTTCGTCAATGACACACGCGCTACGTGCTCGAACTACTTACCTCGGCGCGCCCAGAGCGTCGGGGAAAAGCCAGAAAGATTTCTCGAATTTTCCACAGCTCGCTCTCTCTCTCTCTCTCCGTGTACCCTTGCGGCATGTATGAGATTCGATTCTGAGGGAGAACTCATTTATAGTTGGAACCTCGGTCCGAGACGGCACGGCCACTTCTTTTTCAGAGCCGCAATCCAATTACGATTGTTCTTTGCTGTTTACTTTTTTCATTACTTTAATTTTTATCGTTATTTAGTCGAGTGTTATGGTATACGGCCGAGGCACAATAGATGAGTGCTTTCGGCTTCGTCTGGAGCAAAAAATATGCGCTGCTAGTCGGCAAATCGTATCAAAGCTTTGTGCGTGGGCTAAGCTTAACGTTAAAATATAAGAAAAAGGCAGAGTGTTGTATATACATGCATATTCCGCCGGCAGCAAGCTACCAACTCTCTGCCTCTCTCGCACACACCAAGAAAGAAAGTGAGAGAGAGAGGAAAGCGCGATAGACAATTATGTGCTGCGGATATGGTTCTTTTGAGTTTATGACTTGGAGATTTCGCGACTCAGTAAGCAGTGATATTGGAAAAGCCGATGACTCGCAAGAGAGATAAGCAAAGTTCTAAGCGAAAAAATAATGCCAAGGCCCATCTGGTATAGAGTTACACTTGGACGATGTGTATCTGAAAATTAAAAAGGAAGCTTTCGTTCAGCCGAAACGATATTGTCCAGAAAAACAGAGGCCATATCTCGGCCGAATCTTTGTCTCGCACTGCGCGTGAAACTTTGTTTTATGGAGCTTAGAGGAGCTGGCCCCGAGATAAGGGAGCTTTGCGATTTTTATATCCAGGAGTTCGCTCGAAATAAATTCTTTCGTGGGAGCGGGATAGAAGGTTATCGGGCTTATCGGCACGTGAGTGCAGTATCCCCTCGAAAAGTTTATGGAGCAGGACGAGAGGACGGGGGGAGGGAGGGGGGTGGGGGAGCACAGCCAGAGTCGCTCTACCGTTAGGGCAAAGTGAAATCCTATGAAATCCGCGGAAAACTCGCGCGACCAAAGATTCGCTCTACGCGCTCTTTTTTCCACTCAGTAAAATCTGGGAGATTGCGCGAACCGGTATAGTACGAGAGAAAGCGATTGTCACTTACACTGCACTCAATACCCATCAGCTCGCCTATTTGCTCTCATATTTTCGGCTTTCCACGGGGGCTGTTTCTGTTTTTCGACGCGTTTCACGAAATCAAATCATACTTTGGCTTGCTTTATTCTTCGGCGAATTCTTTTCTCAATTCGTATTATATTCGTGAAAATCATGCATTTTCGACATTTATTTAAAATATTTTTATTTATCGAGATATTTATTAAAATATATCGGGGAATATTTTGTGAATGAATTCTTTAAAATTGTTAAATGTTTCTCAAAAAATATCTGCTACATGTTTAATCAAATACATACTACTTTTTTAAATATATTTTATGAGAATTTTATGGATTAATGATTTTTTTTTATTAATAAATTTATGTTTTCCTTTATTGTTTTATACAATAACTTTTCCGAGTTAAACAAAGTTTTCAAGATCGAAAAATGTGGATAAAGAACAAAAATATTATGCATTTTAAAATGAGATTCTATTTATAGTTAAACTAGTTAATATTATTGTTCTATTAAAATCATATTCAATAAGACTGTATTTTATTATAAATTTATCGTTCATTATAATTTATCATTTCACATGCGGTCTGTATTTAATTGCGTAATGCACGAGGCAAATGTATTTCAAGAGCTTCTATGGCTCACACATATGGAAGAAAGACTATCTACCTCATATATATGATCTGCATATGCGCTTATTTTAGTAGCAATATATTGGCCGTAGAGTTGATGCTTTTAAACTTTTGAAGCACGCTTGGTTTTAATAGCAGCACTGTGAAAAAATGAAAATTCAACAAGGCGTTAAAATGTATAGCCGCGGGGGTGCAAATGCGAAATGCTTTCGTAAAATATAAAAACAATCGACAATATTTGCAAGAGAGAAATATCATGTGACTATACAATTACTGTGGTATTTAATGAATTTACTCAGAAAAGTTTTGAAGTTGATGTTTGTCTCAGATATTTAAGTTTGAAAGTTATAAATTTAGAAAAATTTCGTTCATTTTATATCTTGTTACTTATTTTTGAGATTCGGGATATAAAAATCGGCATAAAAATGAACAATATACCGCCAAAATAATGAATATTAATACAGCGAATATGTGGGTAGTATTATGAAATATGAATGAACTAAAATATTGCATTAATGTTACTAATAAACATTTTATAAACTTTTTCAAACTCAAAAAACAAATATTTTGCAAATACCGTTATCAACATTTAAGCAATATTTTACCAATAAGTACTTTTACAAGTTTATTGATTTTTCGATACATATAATGTTTAATAAATACACTTTCATAAAATAATTTATACACAATTATAATGTTTTTTTGTTTATTCACATTGAACCACATTTAGAGGTTCAATTACATAGTTTTAGGGTATGCTTTCAATTTGGATACTATTATATTAACATTATTTAACATTAATTCACTATTGCAAACATCATGAAATTTTTAACACTAATGGTTTCATAAATTTCCGATTGATTTTTGCAAATATGAATATAATATTATGTACGTTTTCGTAAATTTACTCAAAAGAGATACTTCATTCAAACTTTTTATAGTTTCATAAGATTTGCAAAATTGTTACCTATTACAATTTTAAATACGAATAAATCTTTGAATCAAATTTAATAAAAAACTTTAATTATTATTATATAGCATAAATGGTTCAGTTTTTATGAAAGATAAAATATAAAATTTTTATCATTGCAAAGCTTTTTAAACGTAAAAATATTTTGACCTCTCAATTTTAATTTATTAAAAGTTGTTAAATATTAATATCTTTTAATGTTTTAATAAGATTTCATAAATGAATACTTGTTTTGAAAATTTTGAATCTTTTAGCTGAAGATAATAATATATCACAAAAATTGTATTTAACTATTCACATAATGTATTCGTAAAAATGTTTTAACGCATACATTATGTACATAGTTAAATTTGAACATAATTATAAATGTATTAATTACTTCCATAAACCATGGCTTTCAATGTACCATTAAAGTCTTACAATGGATAATAGGTGGTCCACAGAGGATCCAGGAGACACAATAGGTCAGTTCAATGACAAAGATTATGTAAATTGCACGTTATATTCTTTATACCAGATAAATATTTAAATCGCATTAAGAATTCTTGCATAAACATATCAAACAATTTTATTATTTGAATAGTAATATATAATTTGTTTACATAAAGTATGAGTTGGCAGTACAAGGTAAGCATTAAAATTAAAATAATTTAGAAGCTTTCTAAGTTTAAAAATAAGTTATTATTATTGATTTTGAATATATAACGAAGGTCTAAAAGTACATAATGAAGGTTTTATTGAACATAATTGATAATCTCCTATTTCAAATAAATGTTTAAATTTTCATTAGAATATTTTGTAACAAACGGAAGCTTTTCGAGATTTTTAATACCTTCTTAGAAAGCATAATGAATTAAATCTATAATAGCTTATGTCATAAATTATAACATATTTTATTTGTAATAGACACATCTTAAATTCAGGTACAGTCTTAAATATCAAGCGTTCGTTTCTTTCTATTTGTGAATAGTTCAAACCTTTTCTTATCGGGTGCTAGTCTCATTTTATCATATTATACCCTTATACAATAAATATGATAAAACTATAGTATGGTAAAATTTGATAGGAACGACAGATATTTGATAAGAATTTAGCCTTTTATCTATTATAAAATTTTTACAAAGGAACTATCGTACGATCGGGTTACTAATTTTTAAAAAAAATATGTTAGTTCTGAAAACAAATTTGGAATTTGGTTTTCTTGACAAATTATAATCTAACTTATAGTTTTTCAGTTTTATAAAAATGTTCAAGGTTTAAGACATCGACTTTTTCACATCTTGTTTCAAAAGATGGTACTGAATGCGCTCAGAATTATCTATTTCATGCACTAGTTGCGAAATGTACTATAAATTTTACCCTGACTCGTATCAATATGAATTTTATAAGTATTTTTAAAGTACATATATTACTGTGAGTCAATTAACAATAACTTTTGATGGTAATATTTTACAAAACTAAATTAATATAATTTGCAATCCAGTTTTAGCTGATAAAGTATAATATAATTAAAAATTATTGGAACAAGAGTGAACGTATTTAAAAAATTTCATAAAAATGATCGAAAACAGTTAGTGTTTTCGACTTCTATTAAAAGGTGATAGAAAAATCGAAAAGTGAGGACTCGTTAGTTGATAAAAGTTCTAGTATAGGAAATGAAAATTGGAAAAATTGAGAGCTATAGTACGATAAAAGAGTAAACGAGATGTTCCTAGCGATATTGTAAAGTGTATTGTACGTAAGATTTTTTAAGCTTATTGTTTACTATATTTTTTTATTACGAAATGGAATTTTTCAAATTATTTTATTCTATAATTTACGTTAACAGAAGCGGCACTATGCTTTTAGCATCAGCAGAATATATTGTTTTAATCGATTTTATGTGCAGAATTCTATGAAATTCAAAGAGTAATTAACCTATTTAAATTATTAAAGAAAGTCACAATTTATTAGCAATAATGCGACATTTTAGATCACTTATATTTCAAAATATTCTCCACATATATCTATAACGTATTTAAAACATCAATATCTAATATTTTTTGACAGTTTTTGTAATTTAAAGTTTAATGGTTACTTTAAAAACCTTGACTGCAATTTAATGCTTTTGATAGTGATCTAAATACATTTGAAAATTTTTATATTATACAAATATAAAAATTTAAAAGAAATAACCTTGTTGGTATATCTCTTTCGGATATAATTATATGTATAAACTAAAAATGTATTGACTGTTTTGTTTTTACTCATAATTTCAACCACCACTTTAATTAAACTTAAACTAATTTATTAAGAAAGTGGATGCAAGGTGGCACAAAATAAATTAACAAAGTTCATCATGAGCAAAATGAGAGATAATTGCGCAGAATTCGATTGAAAAGCATCTGTTACATAAATTGAACAGCAAAAGACCAGACTGCTCAGCTCAGATGACATCAGCTCTCCAGCTCGTAATATCGTCAGCTTATGGGAAAAAATGAGAAGTCTGAGAGCAAAGCAGGAAGAGGATCAAATAGCGGGACACAAGCTGTTTATGAGGGTGTTAGCTTGTTGGGTTGGAGAGGGCGAGCCTCCCTTTCTCTGTCTTCCCCCCTCGCTCCCTTGTTTCTCTCTCTCCGTCTCTCTCCCGACACAAGCGGGAATTCCGAAAGTGAATCGAATGGAAGACCAAAGCGGCATACCTAATCCAACCGCGGCGTTGTATGTATACTGGTATATAGGCGAGCGCGCGCGCGCGCATTCCTCTCTGGCTCGTCGCTCGCGCGCAGACGCTCAGAGAAAGCCCGCGCAGCTCGCGCGTCCACACTCGCGAGCCCCAGTCGATATGGAGCCCTTATCCGTGCTCGGAATCCAGCGCGACGGATTAAACGCCCGGCCAACTCTCCCGTGCGCTCCTTCAGACGAATTCCGAAGCCGGTGTGCGAGCCGGCTTCTACCTTGGCCACTGTGCACTCAAAACACTTTGCAGATGCACAAACAAACATGCTACCCCTGATAGTCTTTTTCTTGCGGCTCTGATTTTCTCGTTTTTCAAAGCTTGCTTTGGGAGGCAGCTGTGAAAGGTGTATATGCTGTCATGTGCCAGCGATATTTTTCTGTCTATTTATAATGCACTTTGTGAGTGGAGTTTTTTTTGAAAACGAAGAGACTGTTTTATTCAACGTGCACTCATTAGCTTTAATTATTTTCATTGCCTACACTCTATTTAATGATTTTCAAAAGCATTGTTCTTCACCGAGTGCTAGATTTTAAAGATTTAACAGCTTTATAATTGCACGAGATTTTCATTTCGTATTTTTCGTTTACTATTTTATTGTATTGGCTTTTTATAAAGCAGACGATGCTAAAATATGTATTACGATTGTAACAGAAATATTATAATAATCTATCAGAACCCGGCTTGAGAGTAAAACATGTAAAAACTAATAAAAAAACCAAAAAGCAGAGCAACAAATAATAAAAGCAAAAATAAACGCTATAAAATCCGAGGCAGCGTAAAAATAGTAAAGCACAGCGCGAGGATGAAAAGAAAATGAGATTGATCCGAGGGGCAGCGCGCGGTAATGAATGTAGCCACTTCTCCACGGTGCTTGCAATTCTCTTCGACTCAATAGCGGCAGCGCACCATTTCTGCGGCTCTCCGAGGCAAAAGTATATTTCCCGAGAGTAATGCCTTTCGATTACTCTCCTCATCGGCTTTGAGATGGACGCGCGCAGCAACTTGCCAGGGCCACTTTCCTCAAGCCGCTGCAGCCGGCCAGATATTAACCGAGCCTCCTCCACCTAAACATTTACCTTCTCGCGCGATAACTCGTGTAGCTGTCGGTTTTTAGTTTCTGATATTGCTTTTGAAATTTTCCGCTGATGAAAATTTAAATAGGCAGATTCAAATTAAAAGCAGCGGGGTATTTAATGTTTGAAATGTAGAGGGAAGAGGAGAGATTGATGAAAGTAAGTTTGTAAATAAAGCAGCGATATACAGAGAGAGAGAGAGAGAGAGAGAGAGAGAGAGAGACGCCATATTGTTGTTGAAAAAGAAAAATAAGAGTTGGAGATGGGGAGAGGAAAAAGAGGGATGGATGGAGCGCGAGAGAGAAATGGGGAGAAAGCAAGCTGTTATTAGTGGCTTCCTGCAAATAAATAAAAGTCCAGGGAACAATGAGATTCTGGCAGTGGTCCATCTGGCCGCAACGTGATCCTAAAAAACTTTTTGTTTCGCCAACAAAAGCTCGCAAGTTAAAATGGCTGTCATCACACTTGTCACTCTTACTTTCTATTTGTATATCTAATAAAACCAGCCCTCCGGCTTCTCCCTCTCTCCCTAATTCAGCCGATAATTATCATTTACGATAATACCTTTCACAATGATTTTTTTAAAGCAAAGCGTATAAAAGTAAGCGCGCTGGATAAAAAACGGAGGCGAAAGACTGGCTGCAAGCGGGACTGGACAAAGAATCGAATGAACCCGGGGCAGAAAAGGTAGGGTTCGTATTCACGTTACATAGGGGTAATCCGGGCGGGCGTCGGAAAACCCGTAATCAAATCGACCTAAATCACAGTGTTAGCAAGCCCATGGCAAATGACACTACAGAATTCGCGCTCGCTACTGGCGCGCTCACGCGTAAATCCGATTATATCTTCCGCTGTCCCTCTTATTTTTGCGCATTGTTGCCTCTCCGCTCCGGCGAATAGTAGAAGGAAAAATAGCGTCAACGGAAAAGCGAGAGAGAGAGAGAGAAAAAAAATGTTTTAGAGGTAAAAAAAGCCCCGTGGAATTTAAGCGAAAATAGTCGGCGTGATATTTTCCTAGGCTCCGCACGAAGCGCGCATAAAGAGCTTCTCGGGGGCGCGAGAAAGACGAGGGAGGAGAAGATGAGCGCGCGGGCGGCCGAGCGATCTCGTTGACAGGCAGCTCGGAAAATCTCGATTTTTCGCAGCTCTAGCGTGTAGCCAATCCCCCGGACAAAGGAAGTGTGTATCTCTCGCGAGGATTCAAATATACGGCGTCTTTCCAGCGTGCGAGCCTTACTCGATTTCTCCCTCTCTTTCTCCGGCTCTCTGAGTGGAGCTTCGGTATTTGCACTGCTGCAGCGCAAGCTCGGCTTTCTACTCGAGAGGAAGGGGTGAGAAAGCTTCCGCGCCGCTATATACATATATACATATACGATCGCGTCTCTTTCTCTCATTCGCGCTGCCGGCTCGCCTCTTTCTCGAGTTTCCCGAGGAGAAGGCAGTCGCTACGCTAATATCGATATACGATATAGAGCTGGGGAGCTTGCAGCGGCTAGTATTTGTCGGACGGCCGTGAGTATACGCTTTGTCGCGGCTACTCGCGGCTATCGATCTGCGCCACGGCTAAGGGCTTGCAAGCTCGCTTTCCCTTTTTGAAAGCTCGCGGGCTGTTTTGCTCGGCGGTCCCATCTGGAAGACATAACGAGCGAGCTTGCGCTATATTAGACATTCGTATACAGTTTAGCTCGTTCTGCGCGCCGCGACGGTTATACCGTCAGGCTTCTATATATATGCAAATCGAATCGGCCCTATCTATTCGGCAGTCGACAGTTTACAACGAAATTCATTTGCGGGCCCGGGCTATCGAGGAATAATGAAAATCGAGCAGCGAGCCGTGCGCGCGAGAGAGAGAGAGAGCTATACACATCGTTTTCCGTGGATGTCGCACACTCGGCTGGAATATAATGTACAGGGAGAGAGGGGCTGCACGGTCAGGATCGTTAAAATTTCGATAAGCGAGCTTTGCTGTGCGCCAGGTATGCATATCATATAGGGGAGCTTGCGCGCAGGGAACTTAACACGGCCGATTAACTTCTATTCCCCTATCGTTCTCTTTGTTGGCCAAAGTCGGCGTCGAGGGAGGGGGGGAGGTCGCCGGCGCATTTCGGATGATAAATTCCGCTCGCTGAATTTCCGGCCTGGAATTCACTTGCGGCAAGCAGCCAGCAGCGCCGGCGACGACACGCGCGCGCGCAGCTAGGAGCGAGCCGCCGGCGTTGATGAACAGTCGAGCCCGCGCGCGCGCACGTGCGATTAAACTTATGAATATACACGCTGCGCGCACGCGCCCAGCCGTGAATTCCAGGGTTGCTCCCGAGATTTGTGTGTATGCGTTATTATCTTCTTTTTTTGGGGAGCTTTTAACGAGGGAAAAGGCAGTTTGTACGAGGCGATTGTAAGACTTTTTGTTTAGCCGAATTGAAGATTCGCGGGCCGTTAGCTTTTGAGCTTTGAAGGTCCGCTGTCCTCGCTTATGCTTGCACACCAAACAGCGCGGATTTTTGGCTTACTCTAGCCCTGAAATGGAGAGACGGCCGA
Source organism: Eupelmus urozonus (assembly GCA_900480035.1). Taxonomy (NCBI): domain Eukaryota; kingdom Metazoa; phylum Arthropoda; class Insecta; order Hymenoptera; family Eupelmidae; genus Eupelmus; species Eupelmus urozonus. Next base: position 46,015 of record UELX01001093.1, read on the forward strand.
GACTGACGCTCCGGGCTAGTCGAAAAGCTCGATTACTCTCGCTTTCAGGCTGTCTCGGTGCGCTACGAGTCCGCCTGTACGCGCAGTCTATATATGCAGAACTAGAAAAATAGCCAACAAGTCCTCTACCTCCCCATCGTTCATGCGATACGCGCGCCTGCACATCTCCCTATAAATCCATTCCAATCTTTATCAAAACATTTTCCTTTTCCTGCATTATTGCGCTCGCAGAGTCGCGAGTCCGCGCTCCACTATTTCATTTTGCCTCTGTTTTTCACCAGCTCTCCGTCTCGCTCCGAAAAATATGCAAACAACTCGCGATCCGCGACTCTATCTTCCTCCTCTTTCTCTCTCTCTTTCTCTGCCATCATATCCAAGTATATCGATGTTATTTGCGAAATGGAATATTAGAGCTTGTACTTCTCCTTTCTCGGCGAGAGCTGCTGGGCTATAACATAACAGAGCAAGGCTCTTTTCTCTCCGCCTGGCCCTCCCAGCAAGCGCAAACAAGCAGCTGTATCAGAAATCCGCCGTTTCATCTTTCCTCGAGCTTACAATAAAAAGGCTATTTCCAGGGGGCTATATCTACTGCTGTACTTAAATAAAATAGGCTCATTTAATTCTTTATAGAGTATTTAACTAGCTATAGTCGCTGCGCAAATTGTCAAAGAAATTGCTTTTACTAAAGGGAATAGTCATTGAAAATAATTGAGTCATTCCGAGAAAAGCTTTCTAGCCGAATCGATGAGCTGCCAAGTAGGTAATGGCTTGCTTGGCTCAGACGCGGCCCGCTCGATAGTCAAGAATATTTGACGCCAATCTACCTTTCAGTTAATTCGATTTTATTTTCCAACGATAATAATTAAGCGCGAAATTTCAAGTAAATATCCCAGTCGCAATAGCGGAAAGTAGGAAAAATCCGAAAATATAGATATCCGCAAGCGTGAAAAGAATCGATGAATGTATCGAAGCGCGGTTAATCCATTAGCGAATATCGTATCTCTCGGAGCTGTCCTAGTTATAAAGAAAAGGAGGCGAGAGCGAGAGGGAGGAGAGAGAGAGAGAAAAAAGGGCAATAGAGTACAAGATTTGCCGGCGCCCCGCGAAGAAAGTGATTGATAGAAAAGCTCGGGACAGCGGCAGCGACAGCGCGGGGGTGTCATCAATGAGCCGGAACTTAACCTAAGCCAGCCTCATTTCCCACGGAAGACTGATTGTAGGCCGATGTCATGTTGCGCAATCTACTCTGTTCCCAGCTTTTTATGCCCCCGCCCTGCCTGCAAATTTCTTTCGGCCCGTCGAGCGAGCTTTTTCGTTAATTAGAGCGGCAGGGCCGGCACAATGAAAAATGAGCCGCTGCAGCCGGTAATTTTCGATTCATCGACGAATTCGCTCAATTACATGTTAACGCAAAGAAAAATTGCTGCAGTGGCTCTTTGCAGCCTTACGACTGCGGAGGAAGTTTATTGCGAGGGAGCTCGCGTATTTTCTCCTTTCATCAAATTAATAAAAACAAAACAGCCGCGCTGGAATTGCCTGTGCGGAAATTCTCGCTTCTCAGCTCTGTGCTCTCGTTTTACAAAGCTTCTCAAAGTTCCCCGGCATTCTCTCTTTCTGCCTCGTTCTACCGGCGCGATCGCCTATACATATAAATCTATATGCAACCGCACCGAAAAAGCAGCCTTCTCCCAACCTCCGTTAAACCTTCTATTTTGTTTTTCCAGCCGGTTTTTTGTTCTTGTTTCTGCGGCTAGTTGCTTTGCTTGTGGACTATAAAGTCTCCTTACACACTTGGTTTCCCTTTCACGGCTGGGCAAGTACGCCTCCTCTATTTGGCGCCCTTCAATTTCCGTGTCTTTTCACGGCTTATAAGCATCGATATTCCTCCTCTTCAGGCGCGCCCCCCATCGGCACTTCACGAGCGATTTCCGTGCCACCCCTCACCACCTTTCCGACTTGTTCTTCCATTTTTCACTCTTATTCGGCTACTCGCCTCAGATTTCCCTTTTATATATAGCTACTGCACTTATACATAGCTGCTAAATCTGCCTCTTTGTGTGATTTCATATTTACATCCCTCTTTTACTTTCTGCGCTGCTCTTCGCTCCCTCTCTCTCTTCTTATCCGACTACCGCAAACTCGCGCCTCAATTTAATTTAAAGTAAATTCCTCCTTTCTCGGCTTGCTTTTAACCGAAAATTATCAAGCATTGATGCGAGCGCTGTTCCATCCTGAATTCAGACATTTTTGGGATGAACTGAATTTTTTAGACAATCCTGAGTAGGAATTTAATTGGCTTAACAAGGCTTAAATTATTAAAACTCAAACAACAGTTACGATTGCACTAATAATAAGACAACTCTGTTAAGTTGTATTTAATTTTCAATTCGATAACAGTCATATTTGGCCACTTTGTTATGCAAACAAGAATACCGAAAGAGCCCGCTAACAGTGTAATCTGCTCGAATGCGAGCACAAAGAGTAATTGTTTGAAAACAAAATCCCAAGCTTTTGAAGTTTAGAGCGTTAAATAAGACTTAATTTTATAGGCTCCCATAAAAGTCAGCCGCTTGCCAGGACGGCGCTCGGGGCTAGATTAAAAATTGAAAAACTAAAAGCGAAGCTCCGCCGCTCAGGAAAGAAAGCCGCGGCAGTATCGGCCTCTGTGTGTGTGTTCCGATTTTATTGGCGGGTAATGCGCCGTGTCACCTACTTTGGCTCGTCGGCGCGAGAGAGCGGAATATCGCGCCAGGAACACACACAGACACATACACGTATACAGGGATATACTATCAGGCGCGTGGACTGCAGCGGGCGGCCGGACGACGAATCTCCGGGAACGGCCGTTTCCAGACCCCTGAGCTTAGCGGAGCGAGATTAATGTGTGCCCGAGCTGGGAAACTCGGCCGTTTGCTTAGTGCACCGATCAAACGCCTATGTGTACGGCTAGTTCTCCTCCGCTTGTCCTTTTGTCTCTCTCTCCCCCTCCTCCTCTGTCTCTAGCGGCCGCTTTTTTTATCTCCCTATCGACTCAAACTTCTCCTTTGTTGACGAGCTATTTATGCACCTGCTTCACCGAATTTCATCCTCTGCCTTTTTATGCACCCTCCCCGGACGATATTTATTCCGGATCCAGCTTCGCTTTTTTTCCTCTTTTGCTAATTAAACTTGTTTTTCTAGTTTATCATGTTTTATGAATGAAGCTGAATCGATAACTGTTTGTAGCAACTTTCCTTTCTCCAAATGGATTCTCAAATATTATTTTTAACGGCTACTGTTTAGCAGCGAAAACAATATTTGCCGCTGTTATTGCAATATTTTTGAACGTAATTAAGGATTATCATGAAGGAGCTTTATTGACAACATTCAAACAAGACTGCATATGCATGATCGTATTTGTAAATGATTCATTATGTAAAGCCATGCATATTTATGCATTGTAATATAGCATACATATATATGCATAATGATGCAGGGTCAAGCAACTTACGCTTCGAAAGCTGTAAGCTCACTTTTGCCTCTGTTGTAGTCAATCGAGTACCGGAAATAAACGTACATTTTTGAAAAACTTTAAATCCGTTATTGAACGAACAATATGAGTGGAGCTATTTTGTCTGGCGCCCAATCGGCTGTTTTGCTCGCAACAAACTGTATCTCTATATCGATCTATATCTTTATTCGAAATTTTGCAAAACTTTCCTTTCAAATATTTTATTTGAAAGTTTGCTTCGATTTCCTCTGTTTAATTCCGTAATCTGACAAATGCAAGCAGTTGTTCAGTCAATATTTCGTTATTCTAATGCTATATTGCTTAATGTCTAAATCGAGAAGCATTAATAATTCAAGCTTAAATAATTCAAGAAAAGTTTTGTATTAATAAGTGCTGGGGATTTTCATTGCCTTTTTGTTTAATTAATTAGAGATTGCAGAATTATTTTATAATACACCAGGTACAAGTCTATCCGCGTTTTATTTCTGGGTATATTCTAACTTTTTCTTATTAATAATTTAATTAATCAAATTTCCAAGAGAAAGAGAGAGAGAGAGAGAGGGAGAATCGAGCAGACATTGATAACAGTCAGTCTAGCGCCGTCCAATAATAATCCCGTCACTTTGCTTAAGACTGATTATGATTTACAATGCGCGTATCTGCTAGACTGAGTTAAGCTGCAACTCTTGCAAATTGGCTAGTTGTCTGTCCTACTGAACATCGGAGCTGAATGATGGCTATCTCTCTTTGTTGCCACTGGACGCCTTCATCAGCTAAGGCTGGGTTCCTCCACATGTGTTTTTCTTTACGTAGTAAGTGAGGATCTTTTGCGTACTTTTTTTTCCCAAAATTTCAGTTGATTTACTTTGAACCACGTGTTGGCTTTGTGTTGGTGTGCGCTCTCTTTTAACGTGCTTCTTTATTTACCTTAATTCCCTCCCTTCGCTCTCATTCACTATTTTTTGCTGCATGCGTATGATCGTCCATGTGGACCCGCGCGTGCTTTCTGCCTCCTCGCAATTACGCATACGCTTACCTGCTTAGCGCGATGCATTTGCATTGTTTTGTGGCAAAGTAATTATTCCGTCACAGACATAAGCAAGCTTATTTATTAGTCGAAAATTTTGTAGGGTTAATAACACAACTGTACTATTACGCTAATGAAATTCTCGTTTGAAATGTTGGTGAAATCAGTGCTTATGAATGTGCAAGCTAAATGTAGCTACATAGTCACGGTTAAAATATATCCAGAGCTTTAAGAGAAAACTACCTAGGGAGGCGGAGTGTCGTTTTAGATTCGCGCGTGGCGCGATAATTTAGAAATTTTGAAGTTTGCTTGGCTGCGCAGCGCTCAAACTAGTTGGCTTCCCCTAATACATGTACATTCATTTCGACTTGTGCGCATTTTACATCGCCCGCAATACTCACCGAGAAAATGGTATATCGGTAATCATTTTATCTGAGATGAATACTTCCTGGTGACAGAACTGAAATAAATTTCATTGTGAATAATTGATAAAACATATAGAATCAGCTGTCAAGTTGTAAAGGTCGCTTTTACATCAGTTCATAACAGTTTTGTCTATTTATGTACAGAATGTCCCATTTTATTATCTGCAGCAAAACTCGTTATTATATAACTCTGAAAAAAATCTTTTAGGCAAAAGTTGTAGGGTTTTAAGGACATAAAATAGTGACCGTGGATTTAATCATGACCATGATTTTTTAAGGAAAGCATGAACGCATGAAGATAGTTGAACGTACGTAATCTGTACCATTGTGTAGAGAGCAAAAAAAATAAGCAATTAAAAAAAAAGGAAGTTTCTAGATACAGGGAACCCTGAGAAAATCGTAGTTGAAGTTTTCCACTGTAAAA